>PVJO010007976.1:0-66638 GCA_004026905.1 Hystrix cristata | reverse complement strand
AATATGCTGCAGAAAACAATCCAACATGTGACACAAAAGGAATGGGGAAGTTCCATAAATACAAACAATAGCTACATTTAACCCTAGGGATTTGGGAGGCCGAAACAGGAAGATCACAAGGTCAAATCCACCCAGAGCAATTTAGTGAGGCCCTGTCTCAAATAAAAAATAAAAAAAAATAAAAAAATTAAAAAGCTGAGAATGACCCCAGCTTCATTCCCCAGTACCACCACCAAAAAAAGAGGCAGAGATAAGTCTGTCAGCAGTTCAGCAGTAACGAACCTAAGTAACCTAACAGGTGAGTTAAACTCACCTGTGAAAAGATACTCTCAAACTGCATAAACCAAATCCAGCTATATGCTTCCTAAGACAGAGACCTAAAACAAAAATAACCAAAATATAAAATTAATTACAGTGAGGGCATGTTAAAACACACCACTATGGGGCTGGGGATTTAGCTCAGTGGTAAGAGCGCTTGCCTAGCAAGCTCGAGGCCCTGAGTTCAAACCTCAACACCAAAAGAAAAAAAAACCCACCAAGTATCAGGACTCCCGGAGGTCATAGTTTACACGCCCTTAATCCTCAATACTGAGAAATCCCTGCTTGTAGAATTTAAAATTCCACAGTACTACTTTGTTGCTGTGTGTGACCCAGAGTTGGAAACCAGGGCCTTCACACGGAGCTACATCTCCCGCCCTTTTGTTTTTTTGTTTGTTTTGGGGGGCGGGGTGCTGGAGATCAACTCAGGACCTTGCAGCTTGCTATGCAAGTGCTTTACCACTGAGCTAAATCCCTAAACCCTAGCCCTTTGTTTTTGCTTTTTGTTTTTTGTTTTTTTTGGTGCTAGGGATTGAACTCAGGGCCTTGTGCTTGGCAAGACAAGCACTCTGTTGAGGGAGAGTAGACAGACACCAAAGAAACAAAGGCACCACAAGGTCAGAAGAAAAACAGCTCTTTTAGTGTCGACACTGACCCAGGGACTCAAGTCCAAAGCCTGAGCAAAAAGACCAACAAAGAGAGCAGACTTTATTTGGGAAACCCCGCCCCATTAAAATTTTTAGGGTACAAACTAAATCCATTGATTGGATTCACAACTTTTCACCTTATTTGAATACAAGCATTGGTCAATTACATTGGTTACAGTTTTCACCTACTTTGCCTAAGAATGTAGTTACATCACTTTTTAGGGATGACCGCTGTGTTTATTTGGCTAATTCTGTTGTTTACCTTTACCTTTTTTTACAAGCTAGGGCTCAAAGGTCAGCCCTCCTTAGCACTGCCCTTACTGGTTGTCATGCAAACATGGAGCCTGCCAGTCTGTAGTTGCCTGTGGTCTCCTGACTTTATAGCAGGGGTCCTGCCACACAACCATTGAGCTAAATCCCCAGCCCCAGCCCTTTATTTATTTTGAAACAGGGTCTCATTAAATTGCCTAGGCTGGGGTCAAACTTGCAATCTCCCTCCCTCAACCTCCCAGAGTGCTGGGATTACAGGTATGCACCACCTTGCCCAGCTAATTTTTTAACAGTAAAAATTAAGTTTAATTTATGGCCTTAGAAATTGATTCAATATGGTACCTATTTCCTCCACCAAAATTTAAACACCAAAGCACTGGCAAATGAACCTTGTATAATTTTCAAAGGTGCTATGATAATGTGATGATGGTAATTAGGTAAACGGAAATGAGTGTAACATATACTTTCAGCAGAGTTAGAAACTGTCTCAGTGAATCATGAAGCAAAAAGGCACAATTACAGTTAAGCCGCCTGTAGAATGCTTCATCCTATAAATCATACTAGACACATTTATACAGATGCCCCCACGTTATTATATGCAGTCACATAATACAAATGCTATTTTCTTTTCGGGGAGTTTATTTTTGCTTTTTTTTTTTTTTTTTTGAGACAAGGTTTCCCTGTGTAGTGCAGACTGGCCTTGAATGTATGGCGATCTTCTTGCCTCAGCCTCCTGAGTGCTAGCATTACGGGCTTGCACCACCACACCTGGCACAAATGCTCTTTTTACCTGAATCTGTTAAATACCAGGAGAAAATACTGCTTACATTTTTAGGAAGTGGAAGGAAACCCTAAGAAAGACTGGTTGTAAATGACAAAAGCCAAACCTAGACCAAAAAACCTTGTATAATGTGAGCAATTCATCAATAGTTCTACTTTTTACTGGATCCCTGTGGGTTTTCTATAAACCAGATAATGTCACTTGGAAATAGTTTTATACTTCCTTTCTAATCTGGATACAAATGAACAAAACAGGGATGAATTGCAGAGATATTAATTCTATATCCCATCAAATATAGAGGTAATCATAGAGACTTGAAGATAAATTTTGCTAAAAATAAACTCAAACCTCTTATTTCTAAAATTTTAATTTTTTCAAAATAGTTTTATATCTGTAGTGTTATCTAAACCCCAAAAGAAGAATCTATGACAGAAAAGATGCTGTTATCTACCTGATGGATGATGAAACTGAGGCATCAACATTAATGCATAAAGATCACACCACCCAGGCATGGTGGCGCACAACTGTAGTCCCAGCACTTGGGCAGCTGAGCCAGGAGGGTCACTCCAAGGAGAGGCCAGTCGGGCTACACAAGGCCAATCTGAATCGCATAGAAGACCTTGTCTCAAAAAGCAAAAAACGAAACAAACAAACAAACATATATATATATGTCACGTATACACATATACACACACACATATACTATACATACACACACACACACACACACACACACACACAGATCACACCAACTAGTAGATCCAGAACTAGAACATTTAAAAAAAAAAAAAAAAACCCTGCTAATTTCATTATAGCTTTTTCTAGACTTTTGTCTTAAAAGAAAAAACACAGTAAAACCTGCATGCTGTAGGTTTGCCACCAGTGGTATAGTCTGTCCATTGTGAGCACATAAAACCCACTTACAAAACCCAAATCCAAGTGGCCATTTTATGAATATCACATGGTTATTAAAATAAAGTGTTGTGAGATCTCATGTAGATAACAAGCTTACCTAGTATATTCTAAATTATTCCATTTATTTAGTCAAGTAAAAGAAAATCGATCTCTTTTTGTGACTTTCAAAACAATAGTGCTATAGTTAAGTACTTCTTTTCCTTTTGCTAAAAACTCTAAAATACCGCATAAAATTACTTTTCAATTTTTTCAGAACATGAGCCAGGTATGGCGTCATGCATCTGTAACCCCAGCACCCTGGAGGCTGGGCCAAAAGGATGGTGAGTTGGAAGCCAGCCTGGACTACACAGGAAGTTCAAGACTGGCTTGGCTAACACAGTGAGACTCTGTCTAAAAAAACTCAAAATTTTACAAACTGGTATTTTAACGCTTATACATCATTTTATTTTTAAAATATTTTTACTCATCCCAAACAAGCACTTCCTTGAATGTGCTACTGAATACAGCAAGTGACAAAACTGCCTTCACCTGACGATTGGGACGGATTATAAGAAACATTGCTTGTTGAACCATAACAAATTGTTCCTCTTTTGGTGGGGGTGCTGGGGATCGAACTCAGGGCTTTGCACTTGCTAGGCAAGCGCTCTACCCCTGAGCTAAATCCCCAACCCCAGTGTACCAGTCCTAGTTAGTATTTCTGTCCAAGTACTACCCTCTAGAATTTGAATCCCAACTCCTGAAACTGACATATTATAATTTTGTAGTAATGTTATCATAACTAGGCAAAGAAAAAAATTCCAATGACTTAAAATTCTAAAAGATAACAAGGATTAATTGGAAAACATAAGGAAATGTAAGGACTGGTTACTTAACATTGCCAAGCACTAAAATACAGCTACTCCCAAATATTTTACCAAAAAGTCAAGATTTTTTTTGTTTTGTTGCTTTTGAAAGTCAAGAATTTTTGAGGAAAAACTAGTCTTCATTTACCAGCAAAGTGGAGAGATGATTAATCTGGGACATAGCATAGCTCCTACAACTGCATGTCGTAACAATTGTAATAAAAGTTGAATTATAGAATTATTTTCCTGTACGTTAAGAAGAACATCTTATCAAAAGATTTAATTAAATAGAAAAGGTATTACATAGGATCTATACTATGAAGTTTAAATCGGGTTTCAGTAACCGACGACTCCAGTAACTGGGCAAATTGTATTACAGTACCTGCCTCTAGTCCTTCATAGAATTCCTAAAGTTTTCATCCCTCTTCTTGAGAAACTGGGAAACCAATCGGAGCAGGCAGAAGCAGCTGGGAGGGAAAGGCCAGCTCGTGCAGCAGTCTCCCACTTGTTCATACTCAACAGCTGCTGAGCCTCAAGAACTCGGCTGCAAAATACACGTAGAAAGATGTGTCTTAAATTGTACAATATGTTCATATGACATGATTTTTTTTTTTTTTTTTACTTTCTAGAATTAATGTTAAGAAAACAATCAGAAATTGTGGCTGGGCGTGCAGCTCAGAGGTTGAGCAATAAAAGGCCAGGGTTCAATCTGCAACACAAAAGGAGGGAGGGAAGGAGGGAGGGAGAGAAAGAGGAAAGAAAAGACAGAACAAAGATTTTATACAGTGCAAGTGTTTACCATTGTTTCTACATTGTGGAAAAAACAATCTAAATGTTTGACAGCAGAAAAAAATTAAATACATTGCACTGTATTGATAAAATGGAAGGCTTATGGAGTCTAAAGAAACATTCTTTATGAGCTATACAATAACATGGAACTTTCATTCACATCTCGTTGGGAAAAAGGCCACATATAAAATTACATAGCTCAATTGCCACTGATTTTTTTTTTTTTTTTTTTTTTTTTTTTGGTGCTGGGGATTAAACTCAGGGCCTTGAGCTTGCTAGGGAAGCACTCTACCCTTGGAGCTAAATCCCCAACCCCTCATAGATCTTTTATTTTTATTTATTTATTTTATTTCTTAATTTTTACCAAGAACATGTATTGGTACATTGTATACATAATCATAATCAACATGGTTATTTTGTACCTCTACATGATACATCTTGGTTTTCCCCCCTCCCCACTGATTTTATAGTCAGGAAAAAAGTTTTTTTAAGTTGATTAACATTTTTGCCTGATAAACTTGGCTGACCACAATAATCTACACTGTAGCTCTTGACTACCAAGGGCCAAACAGAGGACAGAGTAGGAAATCTGTCACTCACAACCGAGGTTTAAGAATACTGCATTTGACAGCGATTAATTTTCAACCAGCTTCACATACACAAATTCTTTTAAAATAGAAAAAAAAAAAAGTAGTACCATCCTTTTGGATATTGTATGTAACATTCAACCAATAACTGAGACTCGAAAAAGTGTTAAAAAATATTTAAATCCATTTCCAGGCATAGCAACACATGCCTGTGATCCTAGCATTCAGGAAACTAAAGCAGCCTGTACTACAAAGTGAGACCCTGTCTCAGAAAACAAAACAAAAATAAATCAATCCATTACATGTTTCCATTATCTTCATCTAAAAATAAGTCCATGTTTTAATTTCAGAAATGACTTCAACATAATTGTTTTATAATTTTGAAATTGAGAAGATACTCTAAAAGTTGAGGAAAAATTTATATACATATAATGACTGAAACCAAAAAGAAATAATCAGAGCTGTTTATGATCATCCATAAGCCAATGTAAGAAAGGAATCTGAAATCCAATTCTGTTATGTGATGGAAGACACATTCCTTGCCTTTTCTTAGTCTTAACTTCCTTACCCATAAAATAAAAATAATCACAACTTGGTAAAGGATTGTAATAAGCATTAAACTGCCAGCATAAGATCTGGCACATCACAGGGAACTTGGGAAATTGTAGTTACAAATAATATTCTAAATAATCAGTTGGCTAGTGCTTAATTTCATTAGTCTATTCGAAGTATTTCCCACAACTAACACTACCCCTAAATTCACTGAAAGCCAAAATGAACGCTAGTCTCACATCACTCATAGCAATTAACTGCACCAGACAGGAGCCACTGAGTGAATCAAATTGGCAAGTCTTAGAACGAAGTCAGTGTTGGTTGGTTGGTCGGTTGGCTGGTCTGTTTTTCTGTGGCACCGATGGAACCCAGGGCCTTGACTTAGGCTGTCACTGAGCTACATCGTCAAACTTGAACACAGGTTTAATATTGAATCGAAAACACGTTTTTAAACAGAGAATGAAGGGATCGTGCTAAAAGACTGACTTTCCTATTATTTAAACAAGTAAAAGTGATAAGGAAGACCGATGTGGTGGCGCATGCCTGTAAATCCCACCATTCCAGGATGTTGAGGTAGAAGGACTGAAAATTCCAGCCCAGGCTGGCCAATTTAGTAACAAGATTCTGTCTTTGAAGGAAAAAAACAAAAACAAAAAACTGGAGATATACCTTAGGGCAAAGGCCCTATGCTCAATTGGGGTGGGGAGGGATTAAAGATACAAAATTAGTAGGCACATCCACCATTTTTCTTTTTTTTTTTTTTTTTTTTTTTACATCCACTAGTAAGAGAAGATTGAGTAAAAGCTTTGACAGCAGTTCGGAGAATGTAGTCAAAACAGTATAACTGGTTAGAAAACGTTCTATATAGTGCTTCTTTTGATTCCCATTGATCACTGCTTATCAAAGCAAATGACTGCAACCTTAAAAAATTACCATTACTACAGTACCCCTGTATGTGTACGTAGTTAGTGAAACGTCCCAGATTTTCACTGAGAGTCAAATGTTTCAAATACTAACTGGCGGATTAAATCTCTATAATCCAAGTACTTCCAGCTCCTACACTCATCATTTCTTGGACGAATAGTTCATTAAAAACCCGAACTTCACATTTCAGAAGAACCAAAATGTGAGTTATGTTTTCCCTCTTCAACAAGACTATACAATACATTCTTCTCGGCGGAGTTCATTAAAAAATTGTATTGCCACTTCGGAATTGGAGGCCAGCCTGAACTGTATAGCCAGCCCTGCTCACGAACAGTATGTAAAAAAGACTGTGGTCAGATGCAATTGCTACACAGCTATTAGGGTGCTGTTATCTGTTTTGCAAATTATTCGAAAAGGAAAGCGTCACACTGGGAACGAATCACGAGGTGTGTGAGCACGCACTGGTTGCTGACTCGTGCCTCCCGGGCAGATCTCAACCTCCCTCTGCTTCAGCACGCGCGTGGGGCTGCGGGGGAGCCGGAAGGCTGGAGAGGGAGGCGGGAAGAGGTCCCAGAACTGTCACCAATCCGGGGTGACCGGGCACAGCAGTCGGAGACACTAAGGGCGCTCAGGGGCGGCAGACTGCTGTTTTCCTCTGCGTCCCCCCGAGCGCCGAGACCGCGAGGCTGTTGCGAGCCGCGCTTTCCGAGAACACAGTGTTCACACCCTGCAGGAGCTCTCGGAGCAAACTACAACGACTCCGAGTACCCGTGTCGCTGGTCTCGCTCACCACCAGCAACGAGAAGGGGCGGCCTCGCGCGCCGCGCCTCGAGCCCGGCCGGCCCGCCCGCCCGCGACTGCCGCACCTCGGCGTGGGCCGGGCCGGGCCGGGCGCGAAGGAGCGGCGAGCGCGAGGCGGGCTGTGCAGACCGGCTCACCCACCTCGGCGTTCGCCTCCTTCCCGCAGCGGAGCCCGGAGAACGCGCCGCGCTCCGCGCGCCGCCCACTCGCCGTTTTGGCCGCTTCCCGCCCAGCTCACCAACTCGCGCCCCTCCTCCAAAGCCGAAGGCCTCCCGGCGGGCTCGGAAACGCGCCGCGCGCCCCGCCCTCCGCGCGCGAACCACGCCGAATTCACGTCTCGCGAGAGGCCCCCCCACCCCGCCCCCCCCGCTAGTGAGTGCGAGAACGAGAGAGGAGGAGGGCGCTCCAGGTGAAGGCACTGCGGCCGCCATTATCCTCCGCTTCTCTGCTGCACCGACCTCGACGTCCTCCCTGATCCTACTTGTTTGCGGCGAATAGGTAATCGGAGTTTTTGGGACTTGGGTATTACGGATTCAAGTAGGGATCCGGCCTCCCTTGAAAGGCTGCGTTTGACTTTCTCCAAGCCCAGCTTTTCTCGGGCCCGGGCCTTAACAGACCGAAGGGAGGCGCCGGCGGGAGGCGCAGTTTTCGGCTCTCCGTCGCTTTGATTGACGCGGCCTTGAGCCAATCCCCTCACCCTCGCACCATCGCCGAAACCTGGGCAGCCAATCGGGTGCGACAGCGGGGTAGGAGGGCGCGAGGAGGCGCGGGAGGGGGCCTGCTCTCGCTCTCTGTCTAGCTCCGACTGTCTAGGCGGCGCGGCGGAGAGGGAAGGCGGACTCGCGTGGTAAGGAGCGGTGCTGCGCGAGCGGCGCGCGGGGGGCGAGGGCTGGAGCCCAAGCTGCCCGCTGGAGGGAAGCGTTCTGGGGGCTGCTCGGTAGTTAGCCGCTTCGGGAGACGTTGCGTGGCCTCCCCTCCCCCACGCCGCCATTTCCCTCAGCGAGCGGCCGCAGTTTGCGCGGTAGTGCTGCAGGCTTCGGGGGTCGAGAAGCAGAACCTGGGGAAGAGCTGTGGCCGTGCAGTGCTAGGAGCCGGACCCCTGTGCAGGAGAAGCGGACGAGCGAGGCGTGCCGCGCTCTTTGTGCGAGGCCCGCGGCCCGGCTGCCAGGCCCCGAGCGGGCACGGCAGGGTCGACTGCTCGCGGCTTTGTCTCGCGGTGGGGGAGGTGCGGGCCGCGGTCGGGCCGCGTGGTGGGGGGAGGGGCCGCCGGCTCCGCCTCGAGCGCGCAGGCGCCATTACGGCCGCCATTTCCTGTGGTCTGGGCGCGGAGCGGCGCCCTGCTCTCAGCCGTCGGCCGGCGCGTGCGGCGAGGTGGGAGAGGGGCAGGGCGGGCTTGCGCTCCGCGGGGAGAGCTGAGACGTACTTGGCGGATTTCTGGTTGTGGGAGTCGGGGGAAGCCGAGCGCGGCAGCGTCTCTGTAGACAGACCCTACTTACTGGTTCTGCGTGAATTCCTTTCTCTAGATCTCGGAGTTTTAACTGAAGGATGCGTTGGGAGGAAACCGTTTTAGTCTGTCGTTAGGAGAGTGCTAGTGTTGGACAGCGTGTTGGGAGCGGCGCTGAGCGCCGGTGTCGGCCGCGGTCGCTCTGCGCTCCCGCAGCCCTTCTGACACCGAGAGCCCGGACCTTTTGTGTTGAGGTGTGATTGTCGGGCTGTGTTCTTTTTATAGCCTCGTTTAAAAGGCTTCTTAGTGGCGGTGTTTGTGTGCAGGGGTTCCAGCCTTGTCGAGTAGTAGTTATTGTTGGCTGTGCCTTGCATTTGCCGTTGTATTTGTAAACTCGAGGTTTCTGAGAATAGCGTTTCTAGCTAGCCATCAGTGGGGGAGGAAAAACAGTGGTTCGAAATAAATGATATATCTATTAGTATTAGGCTTCGAGGACGAAATTTAAGTGTACAGTCTTGTACTTTTTCGGGCTTTAATGAAAATATAGTGTGAATGGTGGGACACAACCCCATGGGAAAAAATATTTCTTTCCTCCCCCCCAAGAAAGCATCCTCCTTTGAATCTTGTTAGGCAGTGACTTGAATTTTAGGATCCAAAGATGAAGTCTAGTTTTAGAAATAGCTGTTTGTTGTGCTGAAATTGGTGTTGTGATAAGAAATTAGATTTCAGTAATAGTAAACCGAAAAAAAAAAAAAAGCAAAACTGATTTGTGTTGGTTTTTATAGGCTACTGCAGCACTAGTGTATCAGTTGTTGGTCCTGCCCAGAACACTACAGTTCTGCTCTGCAAGGATATATAATAACTGGTACGTTCTGGAAGCAGAGTCTTTTATTTTAAAAATATTTAGCAAGATGCACAGCTTACTTTCCAATAAGCCAAATGTACTAAGCTATTTCATTTTTCAACAGATTGGTGTGTCCATTTAACACAAGAAAATGGAAACTGAGCAACCAGAGGAAACCTTCCCCAACACTGAAACTAATGGTGAATTTGGTGAGAAGACATTTTAATTATAACAATTGAGTATTTTCTGTTCCATTGATTTCATTATTCCCTTATATTTGGCATGATCTAATGCACTATCTCTTTGTGATTTTAATTGCTAGCCTGAGGCATTTATCAGCTATGTTTTAGATTTTATGAGCAAAAGGTAACCATGTTTTGCGTGGTAATGACTAAAACAAAAAGTCGTAATTTCTAATCTTTCAAAGTATTGCAAATGTTTACTTTGGATCGATATTACAAGGGAGGGTAAAGGCCAAGAGTAATAGTGCTTATGACCTTTTTCTTTCTGAAACACATGGGATTAGCAGTAAATTATTTGAACCCACAGGTTAAAACTAAAACAATTCAAAATATTTTCTTGAAGATTTTATTTTAATCTGAACTGTTAATTTCCAGGTAAACGTCCTGCAGAAGATATGGAAGAGGAGCAAGCATTTAAAAGATCTAGAAACACCGATGAGATGGTTGAATTACGAATTCTGCTTCAGAGCAAGGTGTAAAATTTTGTCCTTGAAAATTTGAAGGTGGTTAACACAGTAGAAATTGAGGCTTAATTAAATTCTGGTTTGACTCTCGGGAAGCTTTCAGAGCTTTACAGTTTGAAGATTTGTGTGATTCTTTGTAAACAAAACCTGTAAGCTCTGATAGTGGTGCTACTTTGCTAATTATTAAGGTGAATGTCCTTGCTATAAGAAGCCACTATGGGTAAAGCTGAGAGAAGAGTGTAAAGAGAATAATTCTTAAAATGTTAACTAATTAAATCTTACATCATGGGCTCGCTGGGAAACATCTCAGCAATTGTTTTGAGTCACAGTATGAAGGTGCCTGCTATATAATGCTGAAATTATTCTGATTTGTTTTGCAAGCATGCTTTAAAAGTGATCTATACTTAAATTTTATATCCTATATCTGGCATTCTGAGTGTCCCAAAGCTCAGTTTTAAAATGTTTGTTACTCAGCACATGGAATCTTTTGTTTTGTTTTTTTGCTGCTGGGGATCGAACTCAGGGACTTGTCCTTGCGAGGCAAGCACTCCAACCACTGAGCTAAATCCCCAGCAGCACATGGAATCTTGTTTGTTCTCCCCAGTGATTAAGCCATCCACCTGTAGATACTCAGTGCTGTATACTACAACAGAAATTAGAGATTTGAAGGTTGTGGGATAAAGCACAGGTACACTAATTTTTAGGAAAAGGCAAAATAAATTTTTTGTTTCTTTTCTAGAATGCTGGGGCAGTGATTGGAAAAGGAGGCAAGAATATTAAGGCCCTCCGTACAGACGTAAGTATTAATTTAAGCTACTAAAAAAGCAGATTCATCTTACATGTTTCTAGAAGTTTAAAGGTTTGCATCATAGAAATCACTCAATGTAGCTACAGGCCATTTGTAAAAGTTGGGTTACCTGATTTCAAGGTTTGCCATTCCTGTTTTAGTAAAAGCCCAGGTTGAGTAGGGTGAAAGGTTTATATTAGACCTTCACCTTCTTGTAAGAATCCACCAAATTATTCACTTGAAGCAAGATACATCTTAGCTACAAATAGTGGCAAGGTGTTAGAATCCTTAATCATACCACTTCCCAAACGTGTGAATCAGTTACAATATTACTGAAAACCGTTGTAGGTAACTATTTAAACCAAGGAATTTTTATTTCCTTTTTTTAAAAATCGTCCATCTGTTCTTTTAGCAGCTTGCACAGTGGAGCACAAAATTCTTAGAATTGAGATTGCATGATTTAAATGTAGAGAAAGAATAGAGTAGGCACTTAAACGTGTACTTGGGAAAGTGTCAATGCCTATTATTTGACTCTCCGTATTTTATAGTGGGTTGACTCTTGTGATTAGACACATTAAATGTTGGCAGCAACAGAAGTGAACATATTTCTAGGACTCAGCTAAACCAAAATTTCTAAATTTTTTTCTCGTAGTGTATGCATTTCTTAATGTTTTTCTTGCTAAAATTGAGGCAAATAACTTTGTGTTGAGTACTTATTTGACAGTATTTCATTTCTCTCTTGGTCGCAGATCTTTGTATGTTTCTCTTGATTACTGTAAACTGAACTTGAAAATTTGTTTAAAATTTTACAGACCTTCCTGTTAAGAGCTAGGATGCATTTTGATCCTCGAAACCAAACCAGTCTTTTTATTAGTTGCGGTTTTTGGTGTGGGAATTTTTTGTTTTGTCTTTTATGAACCTCTCTCCTTTTAATCCAGATGTTCTGTATTATTATCTGGGTTATTAATTTCCCCACTTTCCTCAAGAATTTCAGTAAACTTTTAGTCATGACAGGTTTTGTGTCTACCCTCATGAGCCAGCCTGCTACTGAAACATCGTTTGTTTTATTTTTTTTATTTATTTTTTTTTTAAACAGCTAGAACCATCATTTAAGATCCTTAAGTGTTAAGCCACGGTCAGATATAGAGAAGTCCATTATTGTGTTAGTCTTCAGAACAACTTAAGCTTGTTTCATTAATTGAGAGTATGAGTATAGTTTGTATTAAATTAAAATTTATTGCTTTTCCCCCTTTTCCCTCTCCTTGTTTTTTTGGCCATATATCTCCGTTGCCCATGTACTGGATCGACTTACCCCTGCGTTGCCCACCATGACGTTGGCCCATCCGCCCCTGAACGCCCATGTGAAAACCCTGGTTGGCTATGCCCAAAAATGTGCTCGTTGCCAAACGGGTACCATACTTGACAACTTCTGATTGAATGCCCATGCCCAATGCCAACATCCACGAACGCCAATGACCAATGCAGTACAATGCCAGTGTTTCAGTCCCAGACAGCAGTGGCCCCGAGCGGTATGTCCCAACAGTTTATGCCTCACTGCCTGATTAGAAAGAGAGAAATGTATTTTATTACCTGCCTTTTATATAATTAAATAGTATCCCCTTTTAGACGGTGTATTGTTTTTCAAGTTTCTGTCTTATTTTCCCCATTAAGTCTTTTTGTCACTGAACTTTTACCGTGAGTTGCCCACCCAAACGATCCACTAATTTTATTTCGATGGAAGGAGCACAGCTTCAAGTGTTGCATATTTGCTGCATTGTAAATCAAATTGTTACCAAAATAGTCTCTCGCTCTGTCTTTGTGGCCCACCTTGCTTCCCAACATTGCCTGTTCATAATTTTTTCTGATGAAATGCTAACTCTGGTTCACTCTTTCTTCACTTCTCATTTGTGTTGTCTTTGTTTTGTCTTGCATTTGTATTTGTTTTCTTGCAGAGCCCATTAGTAATCTAATTTCTAACTGGTATCCATAACCTTACTCCAGATACAATGTTCACCACTTGCATATTCCCCCACTTTGCCTAAGAGAAGGTGTGCCAGTTTTACCAATGTAACAGCGAGGGTATCCTTAACTTGGTGGCGGGGAACATAAATATTCAACTCTGCTTCAGTTCTGGTCAGTTTATTGCCCACTTAATCTGAGCCCTTCCAAAAGCCCATTCTTTCTGTCTCTCTGCAAGTCTCCTAATACTGTTATCATGTCTGTATGGGGCATAAAATAAAATGCATGTGAAAATCTATAAATAGGTTTCTTTAAATGGGGAATATTGTTATGTTACTCCTGTAAAAGTTTGTATGACTGCTGATGACAAACACAAAACTCATTGTTTCTTTTCCACCTTTTTTGTACTATCTGGTATTTGTGATGTTTGGCAGCATATTGAGTATCAGTGCTGATATTGAAACAATTGGAGAAATTCTGAAGAAAATCATCCCTACCTTGGAAGAGGTAGGCTTGCTTTTTTCTTTTAATGTATTTGGCATATGCAGGGGGTGTTTAATGAAAGTGTTTTATTGGGGCATCATAGGGAAGGGGGAAAACTGGATACAGTGGTTTGTAGCAGCAACACCTTACAGCCTGCTGCATAATGTTAGTGTTATACACCAAGTTATTTTTTAAATGATTAAAGCTGGCCACTCAGATATGAACTACTTGTCTTCGTGTGTTTGACTTGCATTTTAAAGGCTTTAATTTTAGGATGTTTTTAATTAGAAACATTAATTGTAGGAATATTTTGAAAAGGAGAAATGTTTGAGGATTTGAGGTTCTATGTAACTTACTAGGTATATAAAGTGTATTGAATCTTAATGTTAGAGAAGTTTCTCGTTTGATTATGTATAAACTGTATCGTAGTAGCTTTACCAATATATGCGACAATAGCCTGATCACGCTAGACACTTAACCTATTACTCTTATTTTTCTACTTTCAGGGCCTGCAGTTGCCATCACCCACTGCAACCAGCCAGCTCCCGCTCGAATCTGATGCTGTGGAATGCTTAAATGTATGTCATAGTGCCATTGAACCCCACTGAAGTATGGAGCCTGGCCCATAGGATCAATTTTATTTTTAACATAGCGTACTTTTCCCATCTCTATAGAAAAAGGCTTAAAAACATGATACATGAATGGTCTTACAACTCACTGTTGACCCTGCTCCATGCTGCAGTGGGAATTAACTACATTTGCAAAGTGCTTTGCAGTCATTTTTATTATGGTGTTATTTTAATGTTAATAATTTTGTGGTAACAGCGACATGCTAAATGGCTGCAGTGTGGGTATGGTGTTGCAGGACCTGAAAATAAAATAGTTTTTTAAGGTGGTGCAGAATGTCCTTTTTGGGCCTGGCTATTGAGGATAATAAGCACATAACTGGTAAAGTTATTGAAATATAAATTCAGGTTGCTCACTGCAACAGTATAATTGTTATGCTTATAGCTGATAAGTGTTATTGGAGGATTATTAATGGGAGACTAAAATTTTATAACTCTCCCTCCACAGTACCAACACTATAAAGGAAGTGACTTTGACTGCGAGTTGAGACTGTTAATTCATCAAAGTCTGGCAGGAGGAATTATTGGGGTCAAAGGTGCTAAAATCAAAGAACTTCGAGAGGTAAAGGCATTTTTTTTTTGTTTTCTGCTGCCATATTCCATATTGGACAATAGATTTTTATATGATCAAAGTCCAAGAGTGCTAGAAAGAGTTATTTTTTGGTTTGTCAAAATTCTTATGCCATTGCTGTAGCAATTAACCATGGTTTTATATTGAGAGAGACTAAAATGTAGATTAATCTGAACATAGGAAATGTGTTTTTCAACATATTCTAATTTTTTCTTTTTGTAAATTTAATATAGAACACTCAGACAACAATCAAGCTTTTCCAAGAATGCTGTCCTCATTCCACCGACAGAGTTGTGCTTATTGGAGGAAAGCCTGATAGGGTTGTAGAGTGCATAAAGATCATCCTTGACCTTATATCTGAGGTACCTTCAAAGTGTTCTTTGTTTACATTTAGTTTCATTAAACAGATTTCTTCAAGTAGTTTTCAGAATGTTTAAACAGTCCGTACTGCCCTCTGCCTAGAACTTTCACATTGCCTGGCTTTATATAGCCTTAAGTCCTTCAGATGAAGTCCCTACAGCGGTGCTCTTAAGGATATTGTACAATTCGCAATTGATAGCCTCAGTGTAGATTGTAGGCTTGCCCAAGATAGCATCAGCCCTCAGGGATCATCACTTCATTAGCCCCCACTTGATAATGTGCTTTGTAGTTTTGAAGTAGTAAAATTCACTTTTATTATGACTTGGAGTATTGGGGGGGGCAGTAGTATTTTGGAAATTACTTCTGTGATCTTTGCCTGTATTGTTTGTGCCTATACTACTACCTTCCGGGGAAAATGACTTTATTTAAAAAAGGGTGGTATCCTTGCAAGCACAAGGGCCTGAGTTCGATCCCCGGCACCACAAAAAAAAAAAAAAAAAAAAAAAAAAGGGTGGTATGAACTAAGGCTTTCTCTCCGTGTAAGGTTGCTGTATTTTTGTTTTTAGTCTCCCATCAAAGGACGTGCGCAACCTTATGATCCCAATTTTTACGATGAAACTTACGATTATGGTGGTTTTACAATGATGTTTGATGACCGCCGTGGACGGCCTGTAGGATTTCCCATGCGGGGAAGAGGTGGTTTTGACAGAATGCCTCCTGGTCGGGGTGGGCGTCCTATGCCTCCCTCTAGAAGAGATTATGATGATATGAGCCCTCGTCGGGGACCACCACCTCCTCCTCCTGGTCGAGGTGGCCGGGGTGGTAGCAGAGCTCGGAATCTTCCTCTTCCACCACCACCACCACCTAGAGGAGGGTAAGTGTTTTTCATTCATAAATTAAAATACAAGAGTCTGCGTTCAGTGGCTAATGGGGTACTTTTTGATGTGTGTGACATGTAAACTGAAATTGTAAGTATTATGCTTGCAGAGATCTAATGGCTTATGACAGAAGAGGAAGACCTGGAGATCGCTATGACGGCATGGTAAGAAAATCGGTGTTTATATCAGGGATATAAGGGGTCTTGAGAATTAAAGTAAAATTTTGTTGAAGATAATAATTGAAAGGCTTTTTTGCTACTGAACTTTTTTACTACCCATTTAAATCATTGCCTCCATTTGCTGCTTGAAAATAATGTGTTGAGTGGTCTTTGTTCCCTCAAAATACCTAATTACTGCCACAGTATATTTTAGTTTATATTTAGTGAAACAATTGAGCATATAAAAATGGTACCACTGTGACCAGTGTAATGCAGGTTCATGTTAATACTTATCTCTAACACAGGTTGGTTTCAGTGCTGATGAAACTTGGGACTCTGCAATAGATACATGGAGCCCATCAGAATGGCAGATGGCGTATGAACCACAGGTTGAGTATCGTTGAATGTCAGTTCAGATGCTTACCTACGTACTAATGAGTGTTTTGTCTCCCCTCATGTAATGTTGGTTCTTGGAGTGCTGTGTACCAGGATCTTTTTTATTCTTTCCCTGAGGATTGTTTTCTGAAATTTGTTCATTGGAAATACACTAGGGAGGAAATGGGAGGACTTTTTGATTTCTTAAACTAAGGGATTTTTATGTAAGATAGTCACTTGAGTTATTATTCTTGAAGGCAAAGTAATTCTCAATTTTTTTTCTTTTTTAGGGCGGCTCTGGATATGGTAAGTTTTCTCCTTTATGAAGTCAAACATTATTTCATACTTTGTAAAATGAACTTGATGCTCATTATTTAAATCAGATTATTCCTATGCAGGGGGTCGTGGCTCATATGGTGATCTTGGTGGACCTATTATTACTACACAAGTAACTATTCCCAAAGACGTAAGTATCTTTAATATACTACCAGAAATGTTTAATGAAACACTTTCATGACTGTTGCCTAGTTTTCTTCAAATTCAGAAGGTTTTAGTAAAGCTCCATTTGAGGATTGAGATTAAGGACATCAGTGAGGTGTCATTCTGCAGTTTGAATCTTTTCACATGAACTTTAGTGCAGCTAATAAAACTAGAGAATTCTGACCCTTTAGTTAGCTTATTAAGTGTTAGTATGTGTGGTACATGTTGATGATCCAAACTTTGACTAGTTTAGGAGATTAGTTCATGAATCGTTCTGAATAAATTATCTCAAAGTTACTATTCTTCTTGGCCATTGAGAACGCAGGTAGTAAGTTTTCTTTAAAATCATCATAAACACTTGTATTTAAAAATCTTTTCAGTTGGCTGGATCTATTATTGGCAAAGGTGGTCAGCGGATTAAACAAATCCGTCATGAATCGGGAGCTTCTATCAAAATTGATGAGCCTTTAGAAGGATCCGAAGATCGGATCATTACCATTACAGGAACACAGGACCAGATACAGAATGCACAGTATTTGCTGCAGAACAGGTCAGTTTATGTTTAGCTTTGTGTTACCTTATACATACTAAACCTTTAAAAGCTCTTCTTCTCAAGTGATTTTCCCTTTACCAACCTCGGTGTTTCAGCCATCTGGGGACCTAACTTCTAAATATTCTAATAGCTTTGCCTTAATTTTCTTCTGCTTTCTTACTAAAAATGGAAGACATTCAATACTAATCTTGCTGGAAGAAGCCTTAACCAAGCAAACTTCTCATTTTCTCTGGTGAAAACTGCTGCCAAAACCACTCACTTGTTAACAAATTGTACAGAGCCTGTAGAAAATAATAGAAGATTCATTGGATGTTGGCCTAGTTCTGTGTGGAAGACTAGTGATTTTGTTGTTTTTAGATAACTAAATCGACAACAAATCACAGTCTGCCATATGGCACAGGCCACCTCTACAGGACAAATGATTGGTGCTGTAAAATGCAGCATTTCACACCTTACTGGAATCATGCCTTTTCTACCAAATATTAACAACTTTCAGTTTCATTTCTTAATTCTGCTCTACTAATGTCTGAATTACTGTTAATCATTTTTCCTGAATTTTATATTGCTTTCATTTATAATTGCTCTTTTTTAAATTCTTATTTCTAACTGTAATGGACATGTTTATCATTTAATTTAGCATTGAAATTGTCTTGATGTTGATTAAAATGTTACGAACAAAAATTCTAATTCGTACTTTTTTTTCTTTTCTTTTATAGTGTGAAGCAGTATGCAGATGTTGAAGGATTCTAATGCAAGATATTTTTTCTTTTTTATAGTGTGAAGCAGTATTCTGGAAAGTTTTTCTAAGACTAGTGAAGAACTGAAGGAGTCCTGCATCTTTTTTTTTTTATCTGCTTCTGTTTAAAAAGCCAACATTCCTCTGCTTCATAGGTGTTCTGCATTTGAGGTGTAGTGAAATCTTTGCTGTTCACCAGATGTAATGTTTTAGTTCCTTACAAACAGGGTTGGGGGGAGGGTGTGCAAAAACTAACATTGAAATTTTAAAACAGCAGCAGAGTGAGTGGATTTTATTTTTTGTTCATTGTTGATGGTTTAAAAAAATTCCCCCCATGTAATTATTGTGAACACCTTGCTCTGTGTGGTCACTAAACATTTGGGGGGGGTGGGACAGGGAGGAAAGTACAATAGTCCACATGTCCCTGGCATCTGTTCAGAGCAGTGTGCAGAATGTAATGCTCTTTTGTAAGAAACGTTTTATGATTTTTAAAATAAATTTAGTGAACCTATTTTGGTGGTCATTTTTTTTTTTTTAATAAAGACAGTCAATTTCAAATGGTGGATGAATTTCCCAACCCACCCCTAAACTAAACACTAAGTTTGATTTTCAGCTCCTCTGTTGGATATAAGTACAGTATATCTCCTAGGTATATGCAAAATATATTGGCAAATTTGGTCCTAGTGATTTCTTGATGGCTTCAGAGTCCATTGGCGTGGGAAGAAATTCCATCATACATATCATGCTTATAATAAGCTGGAGGATCTTTTTGTTTTTGCAAATGCTTGCCCCTACTTTTCAGCAGTTTTCTATGTATGTTGTAAAGAACCAAGGTGGAGAGCAGTGCTATTAATTGAAAAAAAAAGTATATTCCAGAAGCCTCACTGGCAATGAGTTTTATTAATCAAAATAATACTTGGTTATGGAAGTGGCAGATGCTGAATGAATTCTGATTATTTTTATTACATTTCTCACCTATAGACTTATTAAACTGTCAACCTGCTAGTGTCTTAGTTAAACTATGTATAAATATATATATACATGTTTTTCCATTGTATGCAAATTTCAAGAAAAAGATGTACCATTTCTCTGTTGTATGTTGGATTATGTAGGAAATGTTTGTGAACTATTCGAAAACAAGATGAAAAACGTTCCTGTGGCTGTTTTGTGTAGTATCCTGACATTTGTATTGATAGTTTAAAGTTTCACTGCACAATAAAACTCCCATGATGCTAGATTTGATGTGTGCCCAGTTTGAAAAAAGGTTGGTTGACCTGTAAAATCTGTTGAAACGTTCCTCTTATAAGGAAATACAATCATCTTACATATTTTTGTGTGAAGTGTTTTTCTAGCATTTATAAATTAAATCTGATAGGGACGGTAAATTTTAAAATTTGAGTCGTCAGGCTTTGCAGGGGAGATTGTCATTTATTTGTTAAAGGGATGTATGTAGCCTAACTGAATGAGAGTCTAGTTACAGTAAATTCAACATGTCCTTATACCTACAGGTAACCGAGTTTCTTTCCTAAAAATAGCTTGCTGTTTTAGAGTATTAATGTGTAGAATAACTGCAGAGTATAGTGTTTGGTTCATATATCTCTAAAATACAACTTGTTGGTCTTAGGCTGTTCAGAAAACTTTAAGAATAATGAATATAATGCTCTTAAATTTAAGAAAGGGGTTGGGGATTTAGCTCGGTGGAGAGAGAGCACTTGGCTACCAAGTGCAAGCCCCTGGGTTCAATCCCCAGCACCCCCACCAAAAAAAAAAAAAAAAGGGCTCAGAGGTGTGTAGTTTTTCTTGGGTATGTGGTAATGTATGTAAATAGCCCTCCACCCCTTTTTTTCTGGTGCCGGGTATCAAACTCAGGGGCTTAGTGCTTGCAAGGCAAGCACTCTAACCACTGAGCTAAATACCCAGCCTGTGAATAGCCTTTTTAAGGGAACTGTTGTAGTTAACACTTGGTTTAGTGTGTGGAGAGGGTGGGGGATGGTTCTTTTGGTTAGTAGCATATGAAATATCAGAAGACTTGAAACTAAAAGGTGAAATTGGGCTCCTTTGCCACATAGGTGTTGCTAAACCTCCCCTTCAGTGTGTTTTAAATTCCAGTGAGTTGGGGTGCTTAGGGTGAAGTAAGCCCTTCTGCCCAGAGAACAAGCCCCAGTAGTGACAATTCAGGCAAATTGTTACTCGTACTGGAGAAAATTCTCTCCAGACAGTGGTTTTCAAAGCTTTCATCAAGTCATTGAAAAGGAAAATACATGGACTGTTGGTTGAGGATGTTTTCACATTTGCTTTTTAACCTATTAAGACCCTGAGTATGTGGACCTACTGATTAAAGACTTTGGCGCTGGTAATGGAACTTGTGTGTTGTCGCTATTGGTAAATGATAAATGGGGCTGAGAACAGGGAAAGATGAATATAAGCTCTTGAAGTTCATTAAGTAGAACATGAGAGATAAAAGAAGCATCTAGTACACATGATTTATGAAGCTCTTAGTAATGTTTCATGGTGGCACATATATATATAATTCCAGCGTTCTGGGAGGGTCTCAAGTTCACAAACTGGAGCCCAACCTGGGCAACTTGGTGACTTTAGTGAGACCCTGTCTCAAAAATTGCATGTAGCTAAATGTGAAGAGAAGGCTCTGAGTTCAATTCCTGTACCACAATAAATGTTTAGGTTTCAAAAATGTTAGAGTAAGCTTCTAAATGTCTTGAATCTTACTGCCAAAATGCCAACAGATGAGTTGAAAACTAGATTGCGCCAGGGTTCTTTAAAGAATTCAAAACTGCTGGGCACGGTGGTTCACACCTGTAATCACAGCACTTGGGAGGCTGAGGCAAGAAGGATGGGCATGGGTTCGAGTCCAGCCTGAACTGTGCAGTGAGATTCTGTTTCAACCCAAAACTACCCCCAAACCTTTAATAGTTGCCTTCCATTAGGTTTCAGTATCCTAAGGTAAAATACTAAAATCATAATCTTACCACATACTAGGATGTATAGCAAAGAGAATTGAAACCCAACAGCAATTTTTCTGCTCAAACATTTTATCTGCTTATCTCAGCCAGGCATGGTGGTGCACACATGTAATCCCCATAACGCTAGGAGGCTGAGGCAGGAGCATAAAGTTTGAAGTCGGCTTGGGCAATCTAGTGACTTAATGAGACCCTGTCTCAGGAGAAAAAAAAAAAAAAAAGGGCTGTGGATGTAGCTCAATGCAGGGACCCTAGATTGACCCTCCAGTACTGAAAACAGGTTTGTTTTGATGTACTATATTTTTGTGAGACTTGGGACAGAACAGTTCATACTGCTACATTCCTAGACTGTTTTGACACAACCTCCGTGAATTAACCAGGTGGGCTGGAATTTGCAATCCTGCCTCAGCCTCCCAGGAATGCACCACCATGCCCAGCTTTTATGTATAGTTTCTGTTTTTTCAAGATAGGCCTTTGTTGTGTAATTCAGGATGGCCTCCAACTCTGGGTAGTGCTTCTGCCCGCGCTTCTCCAGTGCTGGGATTACAGGCGTGCGCTACCATGCCCAGCCGGATGTACTTTTTTTTAAGCACTCAAAATGATAACACAGTCCCACAAATGGATGACATATGATTTGCTTAATGCTGCTAGGTAAAGAGGCTTTGTCTTAAATTTTTCTCTGAGAATGTTAAACCAGTGAAAACTTTTGTCTGTTGTCCATTGCTGTGAAAAGTAATTTCTGTTGGGAGAATGTTCAGTTTTGGTGGTTCAATGTAAATCAATCTTAGGTTATAGCTCCCATTGAAATTTTCTCATTGCTGCCAACATTTGAGTGAAACTGACCCTTTTTCCCCCCCCAGTACTGGGGACTGAACCCAGGGCCTTGCATATGCTAGGTGAGCATTCTACCTCTGAGTTGTCCCAACCCTTTACTTTTTTGGGGGGAGGGGGCAGTGCTGTGGATCAAACTCAGGGCCTTCTGCTTGCTAGGCAAGCATTCTACCACTAAACTAAATCCCCAACCCCTCAACCCTTTGCTTTTAAATTTTGGGTGTTTGTTTTTTTTGTTTTTGAGATAGGGTCCTGCTATGTATTCCAAGATGGTTTTGAACTCATTATGTAGCCCAGGCTGGCCTCAGACTCATGGCAATTCCTCCTGTCTCACCCTCCTGAGTTTTAAATTTTGAGACAAGGTGCCACTACATTTTGAAAGTTGACCTCAGATTCGTGATTCTCGTGCCTCAGCACCTTGAGTAGTCGAGATTACATGCATGTGCCATTGCACATAGCTGTATACCTTTTCAGCAACAGCAAATGTGTATCTTAAAATCTATAGAAATACAGTATAGGGGCTGGGGATTTAGCTCAGTGATTAGAGTGCTTGCCTTGCAAGCCCAAGGGCCTGAGTTCGATCCCCGGCACCACAAAAAAAAAAAAAAAAAAAAAAAAAAAAGAAATACAGTATACTCTTCCTAGCCAGGAGAGGCACACACTTATAAATCCCAGGGTTCAGGAGGCTGAGGCAGGAGGATTGCCACAAATTAAAGGCCAGCCTGGGCTATGTGGCAAGATATATATATAGGTATATACTCCCCACCACCACCAAGGTGTGCAGGAATTGTTAGACCTGAAAGATGCAGTAGTTAGCTAAAACAGTATTGGAGAGACAACCCAATCATTTAAGTGGTAATGAGGAAAAGGAATCCCATACTACTATTGGACGTGTTTAATGAAACAAAACAGCTAGGTGCAGTGGCACATTCCTATAACCCTAGCCTGTCAGGAGGCTGAGGCAGAAGGATCACAAGTGTAAGGCCAACCTTGACAATTTAGTAAGATCCGATTTTGAAATAAAAAGGACAGGAGGTGTAGCTCAGTAATAGAACACTTGCCTAGCTCAAAGCCTGTGTTTGGTCTCCAGTACTAAAAACAAAATCATGCTGTTAATGTGCACATAAGTGTATGCACATTCACAGCCATGTTGCTTGAAATAACACTACTTTTCCTAGGCTACTTAAAAATTCTCTTTCAGGGCTGGGCATTTAGCTCAGTGGTTGCCTTGCATGCACAAGGCCCTGAGTTCCATCCCTGACACCAAAAAAAAAAGAGAGAGAAGGTTCTATTACAGAGGGCACAAGGCATTTGCAGGCCCTGAAATTTCTTGTAGAAGCAAGAGAGCTAAGAAAGGCTAATGCTTCTGGGCAAGAAACAGTCTTTCCTGGGTTGGGCTTCCTGTGCTACTTCATGTAGCCTTTTTTCTAGATCATTTATCATACGTGTGTCTCAAAATGGCAGCAGACTTTTTATGGAATCAGGCTGACCTATCTCTAGCTGAGACCCCACATGGCTAATTTCCAGCACTCTGTCCTGCTTTCCTCTGTCCCTTCACATGAGAACCTGCCTCACCAGAATCCCAGGACTGGCCTCGACTTCCCTGACCTGATGTGGAACAGCTGAGCTGGAGCCAGAGCAGAGACGTCCACCACCCAGACATCCTAGACTTAAGACTGTGGCACACTTTTGGGTTATCTCCCTCTGGAATTACAGGTGTGCACCACTGTGCATGGTGGCAGGACTATTTTTTTTCTGTTTCTGGTTTGTTTGGTTGGTTTTAGGGTATTTTTTTGTTGCCAGGGATCGAACTCAGGGCCTTGTGATTGTGAGGCAAGCACTCTAACCACTGAGCTAAATCCCCAGCCTGGGAGGACTATCTTTGAAAGTAGACATATGGGAAAGAAAATTGTTAGAATGCTAAACAAACAAACAGGCAAATTACAGACATTGTGTTATCAACACAGCATCGTTTCTATTAGCACACAGTTCTCCTTAGGAAGTTCTTCTTTCCCCGTTGTATACAGACGTGATGAGAGAGAAACCCTGGTCCTTAGAGGTTTTTTGCCACCCAAGAGGGTGGGTATTTGATTTGGGTTTGGCCAGCCAGGTCTTTCTCCTGGGATTTTCGGTACTGAGTAGAATGATGTAAGCAAGTTGTAATGATTATAGTATTTGGCAGCACTACTCAAAGAGAACTTGGGCAGTTCCTTCTCGCAGTACTCTACAACTTCCTGGTTTCTGTGTGTGAGTCTGGTTCCCCAGCCTTCCCTTCTCTCCCATGAATTTTGCAGACTCTTTCAAAGTATTATTTTGCTTAAATAGGTGGGACTGGTAGTGCACACCTGTAATCCCAGCAGTCAAGAGCCTGGAGCAGGAGCCCAGCCGGGACTCCACAGAAAGCCTGAGGGTAGCCTGAGACAGAGTGAAACCCTGTCCCAACCCTGCCCCCCAAAAGGCATTTTGCTTAAATCATCTAGAATCAGTTGCTACTTCACACAGCCCTTAGTCAAAAAGCTTTATCTTGTGCACGCAGCACTGTTGGCTTGGCGAAGGCAGCACCAAGGCACAGACAGCGGCTCCTGCTGGATGCCAGCTGCCGCTGTTGCTACCTCAGTGTCGCTCGAGCCTCACCGGAAGGCCAGGTCTGGGCTCCTCAGTCTAGCCCAGGAAGGGCCAGGCACTACCTCGAGGCTGCTACCAAACATCTGCGACAGTGACCAACATGCCTACAGTTCTGGGGCTTTTTTTCCTCTTCCAGACTTCAATAAAATGCCATGCCTCACGAGAAAGGGATTTGATTTCCTCAGTTACCACTGAAAGGGTGGGAGGTTGCAACCTTTTCTTTAAAAAAAAAAAAAAAAACAGTCTTGAAATGTAGTTCAGGCTGGCCTTGAACTCATGGCAGTCCTCCTTCCTCAGCCTCCTGAGTGCTGGGATTACATGCATGCACCACCACACCCAGTCACAACCTAAAATTTTGGAGGAATCAACTCCCTTGAGAAATCCGACCAACAGGAAACACAAAGAGAATTTTCTTTCTTTCCCTCACAAAAACTGCCCTCAAGAACAGTTTCTCTGTAGAATTTGTCCAGATTTCACCAATGACTGTGCCAACACTCCTGAATGACCAGCTGCATGTCCCTCTCCCCTGATGACTTCAGAACACACCTCACTGATGAAGCGCCAGTGCTGGGCTACAGGGACAGCTCAGTGGCAGAGTGCTTGCCTAGCACGTGTGAAGGCCCTGAGTCTTACCCTAGCACCCCAGGCACATGCACTTGGCCCTTAATATGTGGCTCAGTTCTGTTTTCATCTGTTCTCTGCTAAGCCTTGTTGGGGCATTAGTCCATTAGACTATCAATCACTTTGGGGATATTGAGGGAAGCAAAATAATTGAGGTGTTTACCTTCACAAAATCCACTTTACTTCTTTGCACAACTCCTTCTGCATAGGGTAAAACTACAGCCTCCTCTCTAGTCATGGCCATTGCACTAGCCAACTTTTGCAAACTTTCCTTAACAGTACCTTTTTCTAAAATTTTATTTTTTGCTTTGTGTGTGGTACTAGGAATTGAATTGAAAAAAGGGCCTTCAACTGGGCATGGTGGTACACGCCTGTAATCTCAGCACTCAGGAGGCTGAGGATCACCATGAGTTTGAGGCCAACCTGGGCTCCATAGTAAGCCCAAACTGCATACTGAGGCCCTTTCAAAAAAAAAAATAGAGAGCTTTTTTTTTTCATTTCAAATTAACTGTTAATTCTAGCCCAATCCAAATTACAAACTGTTCGTTCACAAGCAAGGATTAGTACTGTACAGTACACTCATATTTTAGGAATGTGTGCTCTCTCCTAGTCCTGAAACTGCACCTAGGAATCCCATCATACGTCTCATTATCTGAATTTATAACAAAATGCTTCTTTTCTTCTGAACATGTACATTGATATTCTTGTAGTCTCAAAATACTTCCTAAACCCTGAAGTGATTCTCTATAGAAGGAGCTTCCTTTGCAAAATGAATCTGGCTGCCTGCATACCAAAATCTCCAAGTAGCTGGACAAATTTCTTGTGCTCCTTTCCAATCCGAGATCTCACTGGGTCGCGTACTTGGTAAGGTGTGACGTGAGTGTGAACAATAATCCCCATCTGTGCAAATTCTTTCAAGACTTCTGGATATGTAACCCACGTATTGCTTCCTCCGGAATGACCACCATCCAGCCAGTACATTGTTCTTATGCTCTTGGTGAAAGCATCTATGTTCTTGTCTTTCTTGGCTTCTTTCAATTCAAAAGCAACTGATTCAAAACAACACATCCTTTACTGAACCCGATCAAAGTACAAGATGCACCATTTAGTGACGGTGGAGAAAAACTCATGGCAGACTCGTCAAGTTTTTCACAGGGCCTTTCTTTGTCTCCCTGGCAACCATTACTAGCAGGAGGAGATTTAGACTTACAGTGAGCTGCTGTGGAGTCCTTATTCTAAACATTTCCATTCTCTGACAGCACACCATTCTGACTTAAATTAAAAGCATTAGCTAATAGTGTATAAAGGTGCTTGAAAGCTCCGAAGTCAGTGTTGTGTTCCGGGGCACCGAACATGTTACTTTTCACGAAGTTGTCGTAGCAGCTGAACTTGTGCAAGTGCATCCTAGAACACTTTATCACCCAGGTGTAACTGTTGGGAACCCGCCAGGCCAGAATGGGGGCAACGTTTTCCAGACTCCAGTTTTCCCACTGATGATTCTCGGGATGATGAGTCATAATGTCATGGTAATTCTGCACGTCCCCTGGGAAGTACAGCACGCGGTGCTGCCGGAGCGCCGGCTCCCCGGGGCGGCCCCGCCGCGGTGGCTGGCAGGAGCCGCTCGTTACCGCGCTGCGGGTCGCCGCCGGGCACCGCGCACAGGTGCAGGCGGAGCCCCTCGGCCGCGCTCCTACGCCGCCCGGGTCGTGGCTCCCGCCGGGGGCGGCCTGGGAGCCTCCGACTGCGAGCGGCGGGGCGCACAGGCGCCTGCGGGGCGGTGGCCCTAGGCGCCAATAGAGCTTCTGTATGGGGCTTTCATACTGTATTACGACCCCAGCCTCTTTTTTTTTTTTTTTTTTTGAGACGGTCTCCCTAAATTGCACATGCTAGGCTCAAACTCATGATCCTCCTGCCTCAGCCTCCCAGAGTGCTGGTTACATGCTTGCGTCACACAACCCAGAACAATAATATCTCTTATTTAATACTCTATTTAAATACCTGCCACAGCCTATCATGACAAAAAATAGAAGATACGTAAGTAATTGCTGCCAAGAGTTTGACGTTCAATTTAGCTTTTCACGAGATGTCTCTCAGAGACTGGAATGATCTAATTTGGGAAGTACTGGGAGAAGGATGTTTAGAGACACAACACTACTGATCGAACCCCTTTCCTTTGTTAGCCTTTAAAATGCAAAGACAGGGATTATGTGGATCACAGCAGGTGTGGGGGTTCGCCTGTAACCCCGGCGCTTGGGAGGGTGATTAGTTTGAGACCAGCCAGCCGTACCGTGAGGCCCGTCTCACCTTGCCCGCAGAGGTCAGCTCAAGCAGGCACAGCTGCACAGGGCTACAATGCCCACTACTCGAGGCTGAAGCTGGAGGCGCCAGGGTCTGAGCCCAAACTGAGCAACCCAGCGAGACCTCATTTAACGCTTCAAACGCTTAGCTTCTGGCAAAGATTTTCTTTTCATTTATCTATTTACTTATTTATTCTTGAGACAGGGTCTTGCTATGTAGTTCAGGCTGGCCTTGAACTTGCAGCAATCTTCCTACCTCAACCTCCCGAGTACTGGGATTGCAGGTGTGCACCACAATGCTTGGCAAAGATTTTCAAAAGAAACATACTCTACCAAGCCAGGCGTGGTGGCACATACCTGTTATGCTAGCAGTTGAGAAGGTGAGACAGAAGGATCATAAATTCAAGCCCAGCCTGGCAATTTAGTGAGACCTTAGCTCAAAAAAAAAAAAAGGGGCGGGGGTTTGAGGATTTAGGTCAAGTGGTAGAGCGCTTGCCTAGCAGGCGAAAGACCCTGAGTTCGATCCCCAGCACCCAAATATAAAATAAAATAAAATAAAATAAAATAAAAGGGAGTTGGGGGCTGGGAATGCTGGGCATGTAGCACAGTGCAAAGGCCCTGGGTTCAGTCCCCAGTACGGCAAAACATAAACACTCAATTTGCATGTCACATTGGCTCTTTGCTCTTTTTATTTTCTTCCTTCTGTGGACAAGTTCCTCCAAGTATAGAGCCATTTACAACCCTAAAGACAAAAGCCACATTGTGTTTTCTACTGCTTAAAGCATAATTCTGTCCAGGTATCTATCTTCCCATCAGATCATAAAATGTCAGACACATGTTTGTCTTTGCTCCCTGTTTAAAATCCAAAGCTTTCACTGAAATAGGAAACCAGTGTAAAACCGCTTTCAGGGCTGGGGCTGTAGCTTAGTACAGGGCACTTTCCTAGCATGTACAATCTCTGGCACCACAAAACTAAGTGAAAACTGCTTTGAAGTATATGAAAGTTGTAAGAAAGCTGTTGATTTTTTGGGTTTTTTTTTGTTTTTGGTAGCGCTAGGCTCCAAACCCAGGGGAGCAGCAGCGGGAGCTCCAGGAAGTTATTAATTTATGTAACTGAAGATCCAAAAGTAGGGCAAACTGAAGAGTTGACACAATCCCATTACCCTGGCTCCATTTCTCTGCTATTCTTCTAGCCACACCCTCCCACGTGTGTTGCCTTCATACTTCAGTTGCCATCAGAAGGACTGCGTAACTCCAGTACCACACACAGAAGCTCAGCCACATCCGAAGTGTCAATCACTTCTGGGAAGTTTTCTTGGAAGACAGAGAAAAAGTTTTTACCCTTGCAATTTACTGAGGTGAAGTGAAGAGTATGCAGAATCTGGAACAGTGGTACTACCAGTCCTACCACCTCTGGGCTTCAGCATGCTGGACTACACAGATTGTAGTTAGAAGAGAGGGATCCCTGCCCCCCAAAGAGGGGCTTCTGAACAACATCTGTAGGGAAGGAAAAGATGCTGAGTAAGAAAAGAACTTCTTTCCCCCCAGTAGTATTAAGGATTGAACACAGGGCCTTCAAACTGAGCTACATCCCCAACTCTTTTTCTTTTTTGAGACAGGGTCTTGCCAAATCACTAATTGCCCAGGTGGGATTACAGGCGTGTGCCACCATACTCAGCTAAAATAACTCACTTTTTATTTTTTTATTTTTTGGTGCTGGGGATCGAACTGAGGGCCTCGCGCTTGCTAGACAAATGCTCTACCACTGAGCTAAATCACCAATCATTAAGCATACTTAAAGAAAAAAAAAACCTAAAGTTTATGATGTATCTCAACACTGAGAGAGGAGATGTTTCTTATTTACACTACTCTTATTGTCCCATCCCTCACCCCCAGTGCAAGTAGGGATTCAAGTTCTTGATTTTTTTCTGTCAACAAGCCTCGACCAGAGAAAATGGCATGCTATTTAACTTCCTGGATTCTTTTGCAGATTGCTAGAGTTTCTTCTTAATTTCTTTGGCTGCCGAGATTTAGCTGCTGGAGTAGAACCTCAGCAGGGAGGATGCAGCCTGGTGACAGAGTGCTTACCAAACACACCTAACGCATGTGAGAGGCCCTGGGTTTGATTCCCAGCACTGCCAAAAACATAAAAAGCTTCAAGCCATAAGGTATACATTTTTCAACAATGGTTGTTAGTGTAGCAGTGACTTCCTGCAAAGCAAATTGTAGTAAATTCTTATAGCTCCTTTTTCCTTAGAAACTGACGAAACTGGAAGGTTAGATATTCTGCTTCTCCAGGGTCACAGTTACTAAAAGCTCCAATCCCTCCCCACGAAAAATTCCAGGGAAAATTTTACTGTGACTATATATCGATAGCTACTGATTTTTTTCCCTGTGAGTGTGGAAAACCCAAGGCTTTCTGCATGCCAGGCAAACACTCCTACCACTGACCCATACCCTCAGCGTTGGGGGATTTTTTTTTTTCTTTTTTTTGAAACATAATCTCACTAGGTAGTCCAGGGCTGGCCTTGAACTTGCTACAATGTAGCCCAGGTCAGCCTGGCCTGGAGAGCTTGCCTCACCCTTCAGAGTGCTGGGGCTAGGGGTGTGTGCCACCATACTGGGCTGTTTGTTTTTAAAACGTGATTTTCAAAGATGTGAACGTTTTACGCTGTCTACGGAGATTTAAGTCTCTGGAGCATATACTAATGCTGCATTACCAAGCAAATGTGGGTCATCACTATTTTATTTCTGTACGTTTCTCTCATGAACAAAGTACGCTGAGTTTTAGGGTAATAATATTTCATCTGTTAAATATGTCTGCAGTTGTGCCACATATACAGTCACTAATTGACGACCAGAATGACTGGCACTGGGGACCGGACAATCATACAGCGTCCTTGATTCGGTGTGACTGGAGTAACAAAGGTTTGAATCTCAGACCAAAACGTCGCAGCTGGGACGGGGCTGATCGCTGATCCACTCGGCCTCATTTACAGAACGGGAATTACTAAAGCCACTTTTGTCACGACCCCGATTGGATGAGATTTAGTAATTAAGCACAAAATGTTTGTTGTTGTTTTATTTTGATACAGGGTCTCACTATGCAGTCCAGGCTGGCCTGGAACTCGCAGCGATCCTCCTGCCTCAGCCTCCTGAGTGCTGGGATTACAGTTCTGCGCCACCACGCCCGGGCGCCAAACGTTAATGTAACAATTTACCTGTTTTCTCCATTTCCTCCCACATTTTCCAACCCACCCTAAACTCACTCGGCCCCCGAACGGGCCAGGAACTTGGCAAAGGAAGGTGTGGAAAGTTAAGGGGTTCGGCCCGACCCGACACTCCGAGGGCCGCAGCCGTAAGGGAAGCCGGTGCGGGCGTCGCCGGAAGCTTCGCTCCCAGACCTCGCCCAAGATGGCGGGCCGCCCGGACGGGAGCGCGGCGGCTTCCGGACCTCGGAGCCGGAAGCGGGGCAGGGCACCGCCCGGGTGGGCGGGGCCTCCTCGCGGAAGTGCTGGGCCCGGGCCGTGCCCGAGCGCAGGCGCGATGGACCGGCCGCTGCCTCCCCGCGAGTCCGCGCGGTTCGTGGCCGAGCGCAGCCGCGACGTGGCCGTGGACGGCGCGGGCGTGCGCAGGGCGGCCGAGCTGCTGCTGGCCGCCGCCTCGGGGCCCGCCCTGCGCGTGGACGGCTGGCGGGCGCTGCACGAGCTGAACCCCCGCGCGGCCGACGAGGCGGCGCTCGGCTGGGTGTTCGTGGTGGACACGCTCAACTTCTCCTTCTGGGCGGAGCGCGAGGAGCGCCGGTGCCTGGTGCGCTACGGCGGCAAGACCCACAGCGGCTACTGGGCCCTGTGCGCCGCGGTGAACCGCGCCCTGGACGAAGGTGGGGGCCGCCGGGGCGCGGAGGGGCGGGGACGGCGCGGGAGTGCGGCGGCAGGCGGGACGCAGGCGCGCGGCCGTGCGGTGGTCGGACAGGGGCCGGTCCGGGCAAGCGAGCGGGAGGGAGGACCGTTCGCCCACCGGTGTGCGGTTCTGCAGCGCCGTGTGGTTCACAGCAGATGCGCGTGAGACGGCCAGGGGCCTAGTGAGGTGTCGAAGTATGCCACTGCTCACCCCAATTTCCTTTTCTCCCCAAGGGATACCGATAACGAGTGCCTCCTATTACGCCACCGTGACCCTGGACCAGGTTCGGCACATACTTCGTTCTGACACCGACGTCCCCATGCCTCTGATGGAGGACAGGCATCGGGTTCTCAATGAGGCGGGGAGAATTCTGTTGGAGAAGTTTGGAGGCTCTTTCCTGAACTGCGTCCGAAAGAGTGAAAAAAGTGCACAGAAGTTAATGCACCTGGTCGTTGAAAGTTTTCCTTCTTACAGAGATGTGACTGAGTTTGAGGTGAGTGGTGTCTGTTGGAGATTTTAGAAGTCTTCCTACTTTTCTCAGAATTAACTTTTTTGCTTCCTGTCGTAGTTTCTTTATTGTTGCTGATACAGAATACCCAACACTCACAAGTGAAAGGAGGGAAGGTCTATTTGAGCTCAGTTTGTAAAGGTTTTAGGCCCTACTCTGCTGGCTGCAAGACAGGGCAGCGTTGCAGAGGAGAAACAGTCCATGGCAGGGCAGGCAGGGGGCAGGCCCCTGCTCAGTGTGGGAGGGCTGTGTACATCCAGGACATGCCCACAGTGACCGCCGCCTCCCACAGGTTTCACCACCCAGCATCACACCAGCTGTGAACCCATCAGTGGACTAATCCAGTATCGCACACCCATGATCCAGTCACCTCCCCAAAGCCCCACTCAGATGTGAGCCGTAACACTTCTGAACACAGTTTATATTTGAAGTTTGTTCACTGTGGACAAGAGAGAGAGGAACCAAATTATTTCAAAACTATTCTTTTATGTATGTTTCCTAGTCAGTGTATTTCCTTTGTTCTTACTGTCTTTTTTGTTTGTTTGTTTTGTTTTTGGAGGTGCTAGACATTGAACCCAGGGCCTTTTGCATCGAGCTACATCCCTGTCTCTTTTGATTTTTTATTTTCAGACAGCGTCTGGCTAAGTCACCAAGTTGCCCGCATTGGGGTTGAATTTGTGATCCTCCTGTCTCAGCCTCCCAGAGTGCTGGGATTACAGGTATAGCCCACTCTGCTTGGCTACTTTGTCCCCCCCCCCCCCGGTGTTGGGGATCGAACTCAGGGCCTTGTGGTTGCAAGGCAAGCACTCTAACCACTGGGGTAAATCCCCAGCCCTTGTCTGTCTTTTCTTGTCCTTTTTGTTGTTGTTTGAGACAGAGTCCTGCTATATACTTCAGGCTGGCCTTGAATTCACTATGTGCCCCAGGAAGGCTTTGAGTATGTAGTGGTTCTCCTGCCTCAGCCTCTTGAATGCTGGGATTACAGGCATGTATCACCACACCTGACTCTGTCCTTTTTAAATGTTTCAAACCTGAAAAACCCCACACCTTCCATATAATACTATCTTTGAGGATAAGGTACTTCAGAAACTTATTAGATGAAAATCAGAATGTATGTTAAATTCTAATAAAAAGTATTTGTGACAAAATTCAGTGTATATATAATGTGTTTTTCATAAACAGCATACTTTTCACAATATTGTTTTATGGTACAAAAAATTTAAATAGATATACTTTTTTTTTTTGGTGCTGGGGATCAAACTCAGGGCCTTGCGCTTGCTAGGCAAGCACTCTACCACTCAGCTAAATCCTTAACCCCAAGATACACTTTTAAAATGATGAACAGTGTGACTTACCTTCTCAGTATGCACCTGGATTTTGTTTTTGTAAAATTCTTTTGGAATTCTGTGTGCTTTAACTGTGAGTCAGAAGTATAAGCAACTTCAGAAGAATCATCATATAACTTTACTGTATAAATTAATGCATATATCAAATTAAAATTTTAAGGATATTCCTTTTGTAATCACAATTCAACAAGTAAAATTATCAATGTATTATTTAAGTCATACTTTATTATTTCATGGTATTCATGCATGCCCTGATTTGATCCACAGAACAGCTTAATAGGCTTAACGATGGGCAGGAAGCATTATTGTTCCTTGTTTGTAGGCTAGAATCAAGTCTGAAAAATTAAATGGTTTCTTAGCTTGTTTAGTTAGGAAATAGCTAGTCTTTTGATTCTGCTATGAAGTGGAAGATTCCTGATTATGTGTGTTAGTTTACATCTGTTTGTTTTTGTGGGGGATTGAACGCAGGGGCTCTCACATGCTGGGCAGGAGTGTACTACCACTGAGGAACATACCTAGAACTTTAAAAAATTTTTATTTTGAGATGCAGTCTTCCTGAGTTGCCCAGGGTGGCCTCAAACTTTTGATCTCAGCTTCCCAAGTAACTGGGAATACAGGTATGCATTGCTGTGCCCTAAGATTTTTTTTAAAATTGCAAGTATACAGACACACAACTAGAAAAAAAAGGAAGCAAAGAAGTTTTATCTTTATTTTATGAAAAAAAGTTTCATAACAGAATACAGTAATAAAACTATAGTTAAGACACTGTGTATCCTACCTTCAAAGTAATTATACAGAGTGCAAGACAGATAAAGATTCTTACAGAGAAGAAACAAACAGATAATAGCACAAAACTTTGTTTTCAGTGACGCAAAAAGAACCTTTAGGTGGACATTTGGGACAGGGACAGCCTGGATGCGGGCACCAGTGCTGTCGGGCTCATCCACTTGCCTTTGCTTCTGTTGACTGGGTTTTCCCCTCACTGTGGACAAAGTGTCTCCACAAAGTAGAAAAGGTCAGTTTCGCGTCTTACTACTTCAGCCACCGGGGAGAGAGGGAGCAGCACACACAGTGCGGGCGGCTGCCTGTGAACTGCGTGGATTGTGCGGGTTAAGTGTTGCCCTTAGGCCTGGATGGGGCTGCGACGTGGTCTCCAGAAGCTCTCCAGGCCACTCTTGATTTTTATTCTGCTCTGCTTGCTGATGCAAAGGTTACTCTGAGATTTATCTTTGTCTTCACAGTATGTCATTTCAGACTTGTTTTTCAGGAAATTCGGGGTCAAGTTCCTTGCTCCATCATTCAGGCCGTCTAACTGTAATAAACAGTTTATAAAAGAAAGCAAACTACCAGTCATGTGGCTCAGGGTACATGGACTCCGATTTCTGTACTGAACAATTTGCAGGTGATTGTAGCTCAGGAAGGACTGAGATTACAGTTAATACGACGGGCTGAGGGGAAAGAGAAGGGGAAGAGGAAAAAGGAGAGCAGAAATGAATAGCAGTATATTAGCAAATACATTTTTTCTCTGGTTTGTTTCGTGCTTCAGGTTTATAAAGCCTTCTCAAAGAACACTTAATGAAAAAATTTAACAATGTAGCTTCAGAATGGAATGAATTCAGGATATCATGTAGTTTCCTTTTTTTTTGAGTTTTTGTTTTTATGCATGAAAAGAGTGATTTTTTTTGAGTTTCTATTTAATTTACCAGGATATTAATTTTAAGGCTGATACATAATAGTATTTCTATGCAGCTTTATTTTGTAAGTTGAGTTTTATGCCTTCTTGTCCATTTCACGTGGTTGTAAGCAGTCTTGCACAACACTTTAACCCTCGCGCACACATTACTGACCGCAGATCCCTGGGACTGTCAGGCTCCCGGCTCATACGACCCAGCTGTTCTCCCGGGAGGCAACAGGAAAGCCCGACCCTTCGCGACATGGCTGGCTTGTTAGCCTTCCTGGGGACTGAACCCCGAATGTCAAACGTGCTAGGCAAACGCTCTCTACCACTGAAGTGTATTCCCAGCCCTTTTTATTTTTAGGAGCGGTCTTGCAAAATTGCCAAATTGCCTAGGTAGGGCTTAAATTTATAATCTTGCCTTGGCCTCCCAGAGCACTGGGATTATAGGTGTGCAGATTTTGATCAATAAAAGAAGAGCTATTTTTTTTAAGTTCTTCAAGTAACTAATTTAGAGTATAGAGTAACTATGTAAAACAAAAAATTTTCTTTTTTGGGTGCTGGGATCAAACTCACGGCTAAATCCCCATCCCAAACTATGTACAAATCTTAAGTAATAAATCAATTACGTGGGCTATCATCTTTTAAAAATTACATGAAAACATGAACTTTTTGATATTTCAACAGTTTGGGGGCCGTTTGAGATAGTGTCACACAATGTAATTCAGGCCGGCCTCGCACTCATTGTGTAGCCCAGGCTAGGCTCAAAATCAGGGTGATCCTCCTGCCTCAGCCTTCTGAGTACCGGTATTATAGGCTTGCACCATCACACCTGGGCAGCAGATATTTTATGTTACTGTTAAGCATTTGTAATCCTTAACTTTAAATTTATTGAAGACTTTGTTCAAGAAAATTAGCTCATGGAAAGAGGTGGGGGAAAGACCAATGAATAGTTACTGAGCTACATTTAGGAGCAAGAAGCCCTGGGGATCTGCTGCACAGTATGGTGACTGTGGATAACAGTAATGTACTGGAGTTTTCAAAAAGCTACAACAAAGAATTTTGAAAGTTCTTACCACAGAAAAATTATAAATGTTGGGGAAGATAAGTTTGTTTAACCTGATTTAAACAGTGTGCTATGTATACATGTATTAGACATTGCATGGTACCGACTAATATGTCCAATTTTTTGTTTTTGGTGTATCAGTTACAAATTTAAAAAAAGGATGAAGTTGAGTGTGGCAACACAGGCCTATAATCCCAGCACTCAGGAGGCTAAGGCAGGAGCATCGCTGTGAGTTCGAGGCCAGCCTCAAGGCCAGGGGCTACATAGTGAGACCCTGTCTCAAAAAGCCACTCCTCAAAAAAAAAAAAAAAAAAAACCACAAGAAGTAAATTAGCTGGGCATGGTGGCGCACACCTGTAATCTAGGAGGCTGAGGCAGGAAGACTGCAAGTTCAAGACCAAGATGGACTGGGGATGTAGCTCAGAGTGAAGGCCCAACCCTGGGTTCACTCTCCAGTTTGGCGTGTGTGCGTGCGTGCGTGTGTGTAGGTAAATCAATTCATAGTCACAGTTTTTTATTGACAATTATTTTATAAAGGTATTATTTTGAAAATACCTTCCTTAAAAAGTGATATCAGTGAGTGTAAAATTGTAATTTTGGGGACTGGTATTTTTGGTGATGGTGGTTAACATTTTAGAGACCCAGAATCTTTTCTCCTGTGTGTATTTTCCATTGTCTGTGGAGCTGGGAGTGGAACCCAGGGTCTCGTGCTTGCCAGGCCAGTGCACGCCACTGAGCCCCGCCCAGCTGCGAGGCCCAGTTTGATGAACTGAAATGAGACAGGACCACAGTTTGCCTACAAAGGAAATTCCTCATAGGCTAAGTTTTTAAATTTCTCACTTGAATCTTCTTATTCTTTTTCATTTTTTTTCTTTTTTTCATTTTAAGTGAGTGATAACCTAGTCTTTGTGCTACCTTAGTCCGCTACTATGGCCACAGTGGTTGTGATGCGACAATTTACATATTTTCTTAGTTGCTAGTGCTCATTTTTTTTAGGTAAGTTTGATTCCTAGTCTCTGTTCTGCTCTGAATCTTTTTAAAAATAGATCATAACCTCTATTATAGTGAGCTTTCTGATACAATTACATATGATATATAGTTGTATTTTGCAAATTTTGTTTGGTATCTTGCTAGAAACCTAGTTACCATGCTCTGTATAAATCTAGAGGAACAATTGCCAGGTAGGTTCAGGAATTTAGGGTCATAACATAATGTAGGGATGTTTCGTAATGGTGATATTTTCCCCTGGTAGCCCATCAATTTACAAACTTTACATCATGTCAAAAAATTGAGCATGTGTGTTTGCCTTGAAAAACAAGATTCTGAATTTCTTAATGGTGGCTTTAAGAAATTTTAGTTTAGTAAGAGTGGGTTTAGGTCAAGTGCACTAGCTATATTTTTTCTTTGAGGTCCTGGAGAGTAAACCTAGCGATGTTCTCCCACGGATCTGCATCCGCAGTCCTTTTTGTTTTAGATGGGGTCTCACTGAGTTGCCCAGGTTGACCTTGAATATATATGAAGGCATGCCACTGAAAAAATATTACATGGTCCTGGGATTATATCGTGTATGTTCTATATGACTGAAGAAAATAAGAAGTAAAATGGGAATGATAGAGTTTATAAAACGTTAATTAGATCCTTTTGTTTACTGTAGAAGGCCTATAAATTCCTACCAACAGAGAAAGATATTCTGCCCTCGAAAAAATGTCTTCACTGTGTGCCTTTTAGAAAGCACTCGGCAAGCTTTCAGATACTCAGGGAACATTTACATTTATCCACTCATCAGGGGAAGAAGATTTCTTTTTACAAACGAGCCCAGATCCTTGTGGCGGACACGTGGTGTGTATTAGAAGGCAAAGGGGATGGCTGCTTCGAGGACGTCTCCAGCATTACCATGTTCGCCGACTACCGACTGCCGCAGGTTCTCGCCCACCTCGGAGCCCTCAAGTATTCTGATGAACTGCTGAACAAGCTTCTCAAAGGTCTGCAACCTCCATTGGGCCCATTCTTTGTTATCCAGTGAATTGTTGTGAGTCTGTGTTTAGTTTCTTTCACAAAAAACTCTTTTGCTTAAAGTCACTATTTATTGTTAAAAGTGTAAAGAACAGTGCAAGCTAGGCGTGGTGGCACACACCTGCAATCCTAGCACTCAGAATGCTGAGGCAGGAGGATCTCCAACTCGAGGCCAGCTTGGACTACATAGTGAGTCCCTGTCTCAAAAATACCAAAAAAAGAAAAATACAAGTGTGAGTAAAATGCAGAACAAAGGACTTTTTCCCCCAGTACTGGAGATTGAAGCCAGGACTTCATGCATGCTAGGTAAGGGCTCCAGCAGTGAGCTTCACCCCATCCCTATTTATTTTTGATCTTTTATTTTGAGACAAGATCTTGCTGTATAGTCCCAGGTGGCCTTCAACTCACTATGTACCCAGGCTGGCCTGGAGCATCTGATCCTCCTGCCTTAGCCTCCAGAGTAGCTGGAATTACATGCATGTACTGCTGTGCCCAGTAAAAAGTGGTTTTTCTTATTACTGTTGATAATTGTGCTATTCGAACATCATAGTTTTAGAGGCTAATAAAATGAATCCTAGATTTATGCTGTGTGAAGGTTTCTGATACAGATGTGACACGCAAGGAATGTTCCTGAGGCTGGAGAGCACTGCGCTGTAGACCAAAGGGTGGGTCGAGAGAGGTCATATATTGGCCTTTGAGTCAGGGCTGTCTCGGGGCCATTGGGTTATCTCCTACGAGTCATTCCCTTCCCGGGGCTTATTATTCACCATTACAGGAAATGATTATTGATTCAAGACTGGGAGCCTTATTGTGTGTAAGAATAAGTAAATTAGGTTGGGAAGTCAGTGTGAATATTACTTTTTTTTAATAAAAACTTTTTTTGTTTTTGGCTTGAGACAGGGTCTTGCTCTATAATTCAGGCTGGCCTTGAACTCACTAGGTAGCCCAGGCTGGCCTCAAGCTTGTGGCAGTCCTTCTGCCTCAGTCTCCGGGGTGCCAGGATTATAGGAGTGCACCACCATGCCTGACAAAAAGAAAAAAAATTTTTTTCTCTTTGAGAAAAATACATTATTTCCACGTTAATTTTTCTTTTGTACTCAAGATTTTATATGACTTTTTTCTTTATTTTTAAAAGAAAGTAGTTTTATTATTGAATAATTTTCTCTTGCGAAATAGATTTATATCCTCCTAAGTCAGAACAATACAGAATATAAAGGTGGCATTATTTCTCTGGTTGATTGTACCAGGTTTTAGTTTCCTCAGGCCATCTGTTTTGTCTTGTTTCCTCATGTGAAAAATAATACACTGGGGTTAGGGATTTAGCTCAGTGGTTAGAGTGCTTGCCTAGTAAATGCAAGGCCCTGAGTTCAATCCCCAGCACCAAAAAAAAAAAAACAAAGAAAGAAAAATAATACACTGTTTTATGTATAATGGTGGTTAATTCTTGGATACCTTTAGTAAGGACAGTATCTTCTGATCAAGGTATTCTTTTCCATGTAGCCATACACTGCTCATTCCTGTCTTGAGGCATTCTTGTGTTTATTTATTTATTTATTTATTTATTTATTTTTTAAAGGCAAGGTCTCATGGTGTAGCCCAGGCTAGACTTGACTGTACTAGGTAGCCTAGGTTGGCCTCCAATTTGACATTCTCCTGCTTCGGCTTCAGGAGTGCAGAGATTATAGTTGTGCGCCACCACTCCCACCATAAGATGGCTTTTATTTAGTTTCTAACACTTGAAAACTAGGAGATTTCACATAAAAATCTTATAAAAGTAGAGAAATATGGGGACATGCTACGTTTATTTTGGCTTTTGGAGACAGCGTCACGTGATGTAGCCCAGGCTGGTCTCAAACTCACGATCCTCCTGCCTCAGCCTCCTTAGTGCTGGGACTACCGGTGTGCACCTTCACACCTGGCTCAAAACCAATTTGAGATCTGTTCTTATAACAACTTAATACATTTGCTGTCATATTTTTCTTTCTTTTTTCTTGTCATTTTTAAACTTACAGCTACTACCTCTCTCTTCACCGGATGTTTATTTGGGGAATTAGTATGTGCAGGGCATTCGACTAGGTCCTGCGCAGACTGAGACAAATAGGCTGGGCCCCTAGTCTTGTGAAGTGTAATAGATAACTTGCATTCATGGCCAAGTCGAGGAATGATTCTTCCCGTTTCTCACTCTTGCAGGAGAAATGCTCCCGTATGGGGACAGGCAGGAGGTGGAAATCAGAGGGTGTTCTGTCTGGTGTGTCGAGCTGATCCGGGACTGCCTTCTGGAGCTCATGCGAAAGGAGGGTGCAGAGCGTGAGGGCGAGATCAACTCCATCCTTCTGGACTATTACTTGTGGGACTACGCCCGGGACCACAGGGAAGACATGAGAGGGGTTCCGTTCCATCGCACGCGCTGCATATACTACTGACCCGGCCATCACCGACCTAGACTCCCGCGCGGGTGGGAGACAGATGAGGTCGTGCAACCATTTGTTCTGCTCGGCTTTGGTATTAAGAGAAGGTGGTAGAAGTTGTAGGAGCAAAAGAGTCGATTATCCAGTCTCACTAAAAATTTTTTTATTGAGCCAGGTGCAGTGGTGTACCCAGCTACTTGGGAGGCTGAGGCAGAAGAATCTCCAGGTCAGCACGGGCAACACAGAGAGACCCATCTCAAATCTACTTATTTCGTCTTGCTATGTTTTCCCTTTCTGTGGACACATATTTGACCAAAATAATAGAGGTGAGGTTGGGGATTTAGCTCAGTGGTAGAGCACTTGTCTAGCAAGCATACAGCCCTGAGTTCGATCTCCATCACTTCCTCCCCCATAATAATAATAGAGGAACTTTTCCTTAAGTCCCAGAGTTTTTAAAATTAATTATGCCTAAAGGGGGTTGGGGATTTAGCTCAAGTGGTAGAGAAGGCCCTGAGTTTGATTCCCAGCACCCCCCAAAAAAAATTATACCTATATTTTGCGTGTGCGTGCGTGTTCCGTACTGGGGATTGAACCTATGGCCGTCATACTGAGCTGCATCCCTGGCTCTCTTTATTTGTATTTTTGATACAGGGTCTCACAGAGTCACTAAGCTGCCCAGGTTGGGCTTCAACCTTGCATCCTCTTGGGTCAACATCCAGGAGTGCTAGGATTACCCTCATGTGCTGCCACGCCCAGTTTATGGGCTTAATCTTTAGTGATGCTTCATTTATTCAGTTGATAGTTTCTCTTAACTTGTGGTTTCTCTCTCTCCTTTTTCCCTTCCTCCCTTTATTCTCCCCCACCCCGCTCCCTCTCCTTCCCTGTCTTTCTCTCATGTATACTGGGCAGGTGCTCTGCCCCAAGCCACACCTGCATACCCACAGCAGAGTGATTTTATGTAAACCCTATCACTTGATATAGAAGACACAGGAAGTAGAATCTTTGATGTATATAAGCTATTGCTTTTGTAAAAACAAATCTTTCTGTTTGGTATTTCGAGACAGGTCTCACTACATAGTTCAGGCTGGTCTTGAACTCACTATGTAGCCCAGCGTGGCCTTAAACTTATAGCAGTCTTCCTGTCTCAGCCTCCTGAGTAGTGGGATTACAGGCGTGCACCACCACACCTGGCTGTAAAAGTAAATCTTGACACCTTATTTTAAACTTCTTATTGATAATGGTAGTGTGTTTTATACATAATTTTCACTTAAGGATATCTGTTTACCTAGTGTTTATTTTCAGACTACATTGGAATTGAATAAAGATCTTTAAAATTTTTCTTAAACTGGGAGTGGATTATTTCCTTAAAACAGTGTTTACCACACATAATTTTTAAAGATTTACAATAAGCTAGGTTATTCCCTCTGTGCTGCAGAACTCTTGGTACCTCCCAAGCACTCATTTTCCACCTCCACTTTCAAGAGAATCTTGGTTTTATATAGCTAGAGTAGTCCCCTTTCCTTGATATCCCTGGGAGATTGGTTTCTAGATCCCGTCCCCCGATAGCCAGATCCCCAGACCCTCAAGTCTTTATATAGTGGTATAGTATTTGTGTATAACCTATGTACATCCTCCCACACACTTTTTATTTTATTTTTTCTGTTTTTTTGAAATGGGGTTTCTCTTTGTGGTTCAGGCTGGCCTTGAACTCAACTACGTATGTAGCCCAGGCTGGCCTTGAACTTGCCATGATCCTCCTGTCTCAGCCTCCCGAGGGCTGCAGTCACAGGCATGTGCAACCATGCCTGGCCCATACAGTTTTTAAAAAAGACTTTTTTGTAGGGCCAGGTATTGAGCCCAGGGCCTCATGTGTGCTAGGCAAGCACTCTGCCACTGAACTGTGGCCCCGGCCTCCCGTATACTTACTACTTATTTTTGAGACGGGGTCTCGCTATGTAGTTCAGGCTGGCCGTGAACTCGCTACGTAGCTCAGGCTGGCCTCGAACTCAAGCCAGTCGTCCCTCAGCTTCCTGGGAGCCAGGATTACAGGTGCGCACCACCACTATCCCATATACTTTAGGTCGCCTCTAGACTACTTAGACCTAATGTAGTGTAAACTCTTAGGTGAAAAATTCTCTTGTTTAGGGGATAATGATTTAAAAAGTTCAGTTCAGATCAGGATGTTCTCGATCTTTGGAGAGTTGAATCCTTGGATGTAGAACCCACAGATTCAGCAGGCTTGACTATACCTTGTCTGCTGCAGCTTAATCAGAGGAGGGTGCCTTCCCCCGAGCACTTTACTGCCATCTGCTGGAGACTTGTCGTAATGTCTACGCCTGACAGCCGCTGTGTGAAGGAGGCCTCCTGGCTTGGCGCAGTGTAGGGCTTGCAGAACCGTAAACAGCTGGCATGACGCAAGGGAGGGAGCATAGTCCGTGCCCAGTTCAGAGGTGTGCATGGTGTGAACGACTTACTGTGTGTGATGACATCTGCCTGTGATTGGTTGGTAATGGGTGAGTGATGAATTCTGGCTGCTGAGATGGGAGGGAAGTCTATGGGGGGGAGCTTCTGGGAAAGTGTTCTTCACATTTGAGAGAGACAACGCGCTTTCCTTCCTCTAGTGCTGTTGTGTCTGAATGCCATCATGTCGGGGGCCTCGACCAACAAGTGGAAGGTGTTAGAAGTGAAGCCTGAATTCCCCAAGAAGCAGTTGACTGGTGGCGCAGCACTCACACCTGCGCCTGCTGGGTTTCCTCCTGCTGACCCCGCTCTGCCAATGACAGTCTCGCCCCCCTGCAAGTCCACAGCGGGCACTTGAGTCTTTATGTAAAACGGCTTAGTGTTTGCCACTGTGTCTAGACGACTTAGGATGCCTAAAGCAGCACGAGTGCTTTGCAGACAGTTGTGTACTTGTTACACTGCGCTGCATGGAAAATAATGACAAAGACACAAGTCTGTCCGGATGCAGTATAGATGCAATATTACATAACATATACACATAACTTTCTTTTGCTGACTATGTATTTTTGATACTGTGTCATTCATCTGAGTTTCTCCTTTTTTCCATACACTGTATTTGTCTTATTTACTTTCTGTCGTTGCTGAGACAAAATACCCAACACCCAGAGTTAGGAGAAGAAAGGTTTATTAAGCTCAGTTTGGAGAGGTTTCAGTCCACAATCAGCTGGGTCCAAGCAAGGTAGCATGGCAGACAGGCAGAAGGCAGCAAGGTAAGCGAGGGGGTAAGCAAGGGGTAGGGGAGCCTCTTCCTGTCCCTTATATCTTTTTTTTTTTTTTTTTTTTTTTGGTGCTGGGGATCGAACTCAGGTCCATTGTGCTTGCAAGGCAGGCACTTTAACCGCTGAGCTAAATCCCCAGCCCTGTCCCTTATATCTTATCCAGGCTGCTAGGATTAGGGTGATGCCAAACCAGTCAGTGGATTGATTTAGTTATCACATGCCCTTAAACCCAGCATCACACACTGTAGATTCAGCCATCTCTGAAAAAGCCCCATTTATGGCCGCATGAGGCTTTGGGGAGACATCTAGACACAAACCATAACAATATTCCGTTTTGTATAGGGTTTTGTCTCTCCCTTTGGGTTAAGAATATTTTTAATTTTCATTTTTGTTTTCTTTTTTGAGGCAGGGTCTCACTGTATAGCTCAGGCTGCCCTGAGATTCATGGCAATCTTCCTGCCTCAGCCTCTTGAGTGCTGGGATTGCAGGCATGTGCCACCAGGCATGGCTCGAGTATGTTTTAGATTTAAGTGAAGGAAAAAAGACTGAAATTAATTTAGTGAAAATGGAACTGTAATGATCAACAAAATAAGCCGGGGACAGAGCTGACCTTGGCCATGTTTGTGATGGGTTGCAGTCCAGGGGTTGAAATGCACAAAATTCACGTCTGATCTTTCTGTTTGCTCTGTTGGCAGAGATGACTGACACCTGGTGATGCCCGGGAACAGAGTGCAAGTTTTTGCCAGTAACCTGAGCAGAGCTCCAGGGCTTGGCTGAGGAGAAGGGTCCAGGCCCCAGCCCCACTGTGACCTAGGAGAGGAAACGACCGAGCGCCTGGTGAGCCTGCCGGCTAGAGCAGAGGCAGGTTTTGAAGAAAGAGATGATGATAGAAAACAACTGTGTCTTGTACACCTGCACGTGTCCCTCAGCAGGTGAGGTCCTTCAAGTTGGCTGGTACTGAAGCAGAGCTGGGGAAGGGGGGGGCCACCTTCTGAGCTGGTTCCAGGAAAGATTCCAGCTGTCTGCCTGGAGGAGGAAACATGGTAACTATCCCCTGCTTCCTCATTCCCGTTTCGCCATTCTAAGGGTAGCCTAAGGTTGGCTGGCATGGAACACTAACCAGTATGCTTGGATTACAAGGTGGAATTCAGTCATTAATGCTCAAAAATTTATGAAGCCTAAACCCGATGTGGTGGTACATGCCTGTAATCTCAGCACTTAGGAGGCTGAGGCAGGAGGATCCCGCCATGAGTCTGAGGTCAGCCTGGGCTACACAGTGAGACTCTGTCTCAAAAAAGCCTTCAAAAACAAGAACAAAAAACTTACAAAGCCTGAGTTCAAGTAAAAAGAAACAATAGGTGGTAATAGTATTTCATGAAAAAACCTAGAGATGTTTACCTTGAGGATGGAAAATAGTATTTGGAAATTAAGTAAAAAATATAAAAATCTATGAGTTCATAATAACATAAGCCCACTCAAAAAAGAAATTTATTGTTTGATTTTGGATAAAGATCAATTCATTACTCTCAAAATTTATAAATAAGCATTTATAAGCATTTATATATATTCTGTGATTCTTATACTAATTGAATTTCAGGATAACTTGATAGAGGAAAATTTCTTTGTAGACCAGTTCCAGCTAATGAATGCAGAATGGCTGTTAAAACATTACCATTTTGCAATCTCTAATGAACTAAAGATGAACATTAGTAGCTGTTAAAGCCATTAGGTAAAGTGTTGATGAGAGACTTCTTAATGGATGGATGGATTAGATTGAAAAAAGACATGAATTTACAAATAATCTGAATCTCACTGAAGGCAGGCTATGCAGACATTACCTACCTCCTGGTGTGTGACAATGGGTAGTACAAAGCCCCATCTATGAATTATTCTTGCCGGAAGTTTCAACATGAATCTAATTGAGAATCTAGATCTAACTAGTTCACAAGAGATGTAGAAAATAGAGGAACAAGTTAAATGAAAACACAAACATATGCTCAGCCAGTCTAGTGTGAGAAATTCCATCGGATAAATGACATTGTTTCTTTGACAAATGGTTAATATAAAAGTGGGGTGTCTCGTCTCCAGTTTAGACTGGGGATGCTCACTTGAGATTCAGGCAGCCTCAGGAAGAGAGAGCCGTCGGACTGTCTGAACACGCCTTTATTCTCAGGTGTGCTGCATCTGCCCAGTCACCAGCCACTCTGTCTGACCAGCTGTCTTGTGGCTCTCGGCTGCTATACACATGCAATAGTTCTTTACCCCATGCGGGCAAGGACTACAATATAAATCTATGTGTTTCACCGTGAGTCTGGACTGGCATGAAATCAGCCCAGTTGAGAGAGAGAGAGAGAGAGAGAGAAGGAGGGAGGGAGGGAGAGAGAGAAAGAGGAAAGGAAGAAAATGAATGAATGAATGAATGTAGCGATTCTAACAGAGGGACAAAGGAAACAAGGCCTTCAGTGGGTCCTGCCTTCTAGTATTCAAACCCTGGTGTAAACCTGTCCCTTGAGTGAGATGGACCCAGTGACTTATTTCTGATGAACAGAATATGGCACAGATGGTGAGATAGCCTGTCCGTGGTTACATCCTACAGACCCTGCCTTCTGTCTTGCTGCCTTTCCTTTCCCAGCATCTCCTGCAAGCTAATCTGATGAAGAGGGTCTCCTGTCAAGGAATTGAGGGGAAGGAACCAAGGGGAAGGAACGGGGGAAGGCGAGATCTCCAATACATCTTGGCCAATTGCTGTACCCCAGATGAAAGACAAAGAATCCTACAAGAGGCTAGAAACTATGCAGATGAGCAATATGCCTTGAAAAGGGAAGGAAACCACCCTGGAGGCTACTCTCCCCTCAACAGAGCTACACCAGGACTATGACACTCAGCATGGACTAGAAATTATGTCTAGTATGCTAGCTGCTCTTATTGTGGGGATGAAAATGTGCATTGAAAAGTCTGTTAATTACAATAAAGTCAGTGGGATCTTACAGGGCACAGAGGAAAATATAGCTTTGTTTCATAATTGATTAGCAGAGGACTTCCACAGTATACTAATCTAGGGGGCTGCTGGGGATCGAACTCATGGCTTTGCACCTGGTAGGCAAGCACTCCACCACTGAATTAAATCCCCAACCTGAGTATACTAATCTAAGTCCATCTTCCTGGGAGGGAGAGGCACTAATAGGACATCATTTCATCTGTCAGCCCCAGATATTTGGCATAAGCTACAAAAATTTCAGATGGGGCCTCAGAGACCTATAACCCAATTGCTGGACACAGACTTTTCTGTGTTCTACAATCCAGACCCAGAGGAGAGACAAAGGAGAGAGGCCAAGATTATAGCTGTTGCAATTGGTAATGCTTTAAACCCAGGTCATCTAAGGAAAAACTCAGGAACGGCTGAGGTAAGGGCTCCTGTTTCAAGTGTAAGAGGACTGGACACAGGACACGAGATTGCACTAAGCCTCTGCCTGGGCCCTGCTCCATATGCGAAGCCGCTAATGTGCCCTGGAGGTCTGATTGTCCCTGCTCCCAGAGTGGGGCTGGGCCAGCCAGAACCCTCATTTCCTCCTCTAACGACTGAAGAGGGCCAGGGGAACATGCAATGCCCCTGTCCACGGACGTCACCATCTCCTCTGAGGAACCTGGGGTGAATTTAGACATTATGGGTGAACCAATTCGACTGCTTATCGATACAGGGGCAGCTCACTGTTTTGATTTCCTTCTCTGGAAAACTCTCTTCTAAGTCTGTAGCCATAGTTGGGGTCGAAGGAACCCCTTAGATTCTTTACTCGTCCTCTGATGTGTCACTTTGAAGGCCAATTTTTTTGAAATTTTAATTTATCAGCACATGTTTGCAATTCATGAAGTTTACACTCATCTTGGGGAGTAGTTATGAGGAGGAAAACTGAAATTTTGTCTAAATAACTTGTGCTTTGCTTCTGTAAGCCTGCTTTGCTTCTGTAAGCCTGCTTTGCAAAGCCTCCTCCCCTCACTTTGTTAGTCCTGCTCTCAGGGTTTGCAGCTGCCCTGACTGACAGCAGACCGGTGACACTTCCCCCTACTCTCTCAGAGTGCTTGCAGCTGCAGGAGAATTGCTGCGCCTCTCTGCTCCCCACCCCCACTGATGAGAGCAGATGTACTACTAACCCACTACACCTTGTTCCTGGTGGGATGTATCACAAAGATGTGATAAATGTTCAAACTGTGTCTGCGTTATGCTAAGGAGGGCTGGCCTTTGAGCTGCTTGTAAAGAAGGTAAAGATAAAAGGTGAGACTAAGCAAACTGACACTGCAGGCTTCCTTAAAGAATGAAGGGGAAAAAAAATCAAAAAGTAAAAACAAAAACAAAACAAAACAAAAGAATGAAGGGGGCTACATTCTTAGGCAAAGTAGGTGAAAGTTGTAACCAATGCGATCCACCAATGCCTGTATTCAAATAAGGTGAAAAGTAGTGTATCCAATCAATGAACTTAGTTTGTACCCTAAAAATCTCAATAGGGCAGAGTTTCATGAATAAATTTTGTTCTCTTTGTTTGGGGCCCAAGTTTTAGAATGTAAAACTCCCCTGGGTCTGTCGACGTAAATAAACCTGAGTTCTCCAACTCTCTGAGTGGCGCTTGGTTTCTCAAAGAGCTGTAACATTTCCATGTACATCTCGCAGCTTTTTTTTCTAGTCCCCTTCCCGCCCCTTCCCCTTCCCCTTCCTCCTCTGATTCCTCTTATCGCCTTTCACATACTTATTGGTATTATTTGTCTTAGCTCATTTAATGGCACATGTTTACATTGATTGGAGTTATTAGGATTTTGTACATGGCACACCTGTATTCCTCTCACTTTCCCTTCCTCTTCTCTTCACCCCTCATCTCTGTTCCCTTGGACCATTTCCCTATTGGATGAGATCTGTCCCCTTGTCCATTTCTATCCATCCTTTATCATTTTCTTTGTTTGTACTTTACCTCACTCAAATGAGAGATAGCATATCATATTTAAGCTCATCTGTCTGGTTATTTCACTCAGTATTATATTTTCCAGGTACATCCATTTTCCTACAAATGCCTCAAATTTGTCATTCTTTATAGCAGAGTAGTACTTCATTATATGTAGATAACATATTTTGTTTATCCAGTCTTCTGTTGATGGGTACGCAGGCTGCTTCCATAATTTAGCTATGATGAATTGTGCTGCTATAAACATTGGTATGCATGTATTGCTGTAGTACAATGACTTAAGCTCTTTGGAGAAGATACCTAGCAGAGGAATAGCTGAGTCATATGGGATTTCTAATTTCAGTTCTTTGAGAAATCTCCATATAGATTTCCATAATCATTGTACTAGTTTGCATTCCCACCAACAGTGCAGGAGGGTTCCTTTTTCACCACAGCCACGCCAGCAGTTATTCTGTGATTTCCTAATGATTGCCATTATTTCTGGAATAACATAGAATTTTAGCATTGTTTTAATTTGCATTTGTCTCATGGCCAGAGATGTTGAACATTTTTTCATACATTTGTTAACCTTTGTATTTCTTCCTCTGTGAAGTGTCTGTTCATTTCTCTAGTCTATTTCTTGACTGGGTCTTTAATTTTAGGAGGTTTAAGTTTTTTGAGTTCTTTATTATAGATATTAGTCCTCTGTCTGAGGAGCAGCTAGGCCAAATGTTTAACCATGAGTTTCTAATTGTCCCACAGTGTCCTATTCCCTTGCTCGGAAGAGATTTATTAGTAAAATTGGGGGCAGTTCTCAAACTCCAGCTAAGGCCAAAACAAATTTTATTTCTTGGGACTATACCAAGTCTCCCTGACCAAATTAGCCAAGAAGTGGATCCTGTTGCGTGGTGTAATGGAACACCTGGTAGGGCAAATTCTGGTATGCCAGCAATTATGACTTTGGTTTCCTAACTGAAACCAGTATCCAGTCCAGGAGGAGGCACGTAAAGGCCTCCAACCTCTCCTAGACAAGTTTCTGAAATACAGCCTTCTGAGAGTTTGTCAGTCCCCTTGCAATGCTCCAGTTCCCCCTGTAGTAAACCTTCAGGGGAATATAGGATGGTGCAAGACCTCCACCTCATTAATAAGGCTGTCATTCTAATCCCCCTCTAGTGGCAGATTCATATACAATTCTCTCCCAAATTCCAGGGGACATTAATTGGTTCTCAGTCTCAGATTTAAAAAACACATTTTTTCCCTTCCCCTTACATCCAGAGTACCAATTTCTGTTTGCTTTTGAATGGGAAAATCTCATTACAAGAGAAAAGCAGCAATATACTTGGATAGTTCTCCCACAAGGATTTAGAGACGGTCGTCACCTTTTTGTTCAAGAACTAGGAAAAAACTCAAGGAATTTAAAGCTTAAACAGGGAGCCATCCCACAGTATGTAGATGAAATTCTAGTTTGTAGCCTAACTCAGAAAGTATTTAACTATAACACTGTGCAGTCTCAACTTTCTAGCCAAGAAGGGATATAAAGTCTCCAAAGAAAAGGCTCAGATATCCCTCCAAAAAGTTCAGTAGCTGATATCACTCAAAAGGAGAGAACAATTCCTGTGAGCCTCAGGAAGCCCTGAGATTTCTCTTCAAAAAGCAAGACTCTAGCCAGGCATGGTGGTGCGGGCCTGTAGTCCCAGCACTTGGGAGGCTGAAGCAGGAGGATCAATGAGAGTTCGAGTCCAGCTTAGGCTATAATGTGAGTTGAAGACCAGCCTGAACTAACCAGTGAGACCTTCCTTGTCTGGAGAAAAAAAAAAAAAAAAAAAGCAAGACTCCAGTGGCACTACAGGAAGCATGGAAATCTGACCTGTTCCTCATATTTGGGCTAATAGTGAAAGTCATTAACTCTTTTCTTGTTTTCTGACAGGTTTTCTTTCTTCAACCCACCCAGTGAGCCACAGCACCCCAAGATAGTTGGAGAGCACGTGACCCCCCAGCAGGTGGGTCTGCAGCCCCTTCCGGTGAGAAGAAGCTACAGAAGACAGAGACTTCCACTTCCTCAGCACCTCATAAAGCTTTATGGAGATGCGTGTCTCTCGGGAGTGAGGGGGGGCTGAAAGAAGAAATCAGGGTGGGACAAAGCTGGCTGGGGAAATAGGCATGACCTGTGAATTACAAGATCCCAGAACACACGCACAGAGCAGTTCCCAAAGCCCTACATGCGGACTTCCCGAGGAGAACTAGAGGAGGTTTTCAATAGGATGGCCGGACCTGACATCAGCCCGAGGCTGGGATCCCAGCACCGCCTCTCAGGACCCGGATGCAGAAGTTCTCGCAGGTTTCCTTGAGATTTGGACCGCATAAAGGAGAAGCGCCACAAGAAGAACCTGCTATCATGGCTTTCCATAATAGCCCACCTGCTTTCTCCAAGGTGTTCTTTTATCTTGCTTCTTCCTCTTTCACTGGCCCAAGCTTGCTCCGCAGAGCCAGTTTCTCTCACTCTTCACTTTTACTTTCTCAAATAAGCTTGCACACTGCTTTTTGCTTGTTTTGTTCAGTTCTTTCTTTAATGAGAAGAACCTGGAATCTAACTCCAGAGGGAGAGGCGAGCAACCTAGAACCTGGAGACGTTTAGTTGGAGAGCCACTTTTAGAAGCCGCTATCCAATAACACTGCCTGGTTTGGGGATTTTCTTTGGAGGTGATGAAAATGATTCGGAACCAGACACAAAGACTGTACAACGTGAATGTATTAAAAGAGACCAGAGACTGTAACCCCAAAATATGGCACCCTGGTAGGCAGATCATTTTAAAGGAATTTAGAGGGCGGGAGATGCCAGCAGAGGCTTCATACTATCTCCTTGCCTGCTTAAAGTCCAGGCCACCAAGGAAGAAAACAATTAACGTTTGTTCCCTTCCTGGATCTTCCTTAACTAAAGTCATACTGCGTGTGTGTGGCGGGGTGTGGTGGCCCACACTTGAAATCTCAGCACTCTGGGAGGCTGAGAAAGGAAGGTTGCTGCAAGTCTAGCCTTGGCAATTTTAGGGAGATCCTGTCTCAAACATAAAAAGACCTGGAGATGTAGCTCAATCTCCACTACCAGAAGGAAAAAAGTCATATTGCAAGTTGAAAACTGAAGTCTGTTAACACATTTGGACAGACTTTTGTCACACATCATTGTCTTCCACTTTGGTCCCATTTCATATTCCAGAAAAAATCATTCATAACCCATCGTCTGTTCTCTGGCCTGGCCAGGCCAGTGTGTGTTTCTGCAAGACCACTGAGTTCTCCTAAAAGTTGCTTACTGTTCCCTTAAAAATTGTCTCCATGCCCCTCCTCTGTGGACAAAGGGTGTGTAAATTTCTGAATCAAGCGGGGTCAGTGGGGAATCACATTCCTACCATCACCCTGCCCCTCACTGCTGTGATTCCCCCTTTGCATGGTAATAAATTTCCATACCTCTCCTTTGGTCAGTTCAGTCCATCAAAACTTCAGAGGGTGGCGGGGGTGGGGGGTGGGGGTGTGTGTCTTTCATTTTGCCCCTAAACACCACTGAACTGTAACCTTTATTTATTGTGACACTGAGGATTGAACCCAGGGCCTTCACATTGAGCTACATCCCCAACTTTTTAAATTATGGGACAGGGTCTCACTAAGTTGATAAATTGCCCCGGCTGGGCTCAAACTTGAGATCCTTCTGACACAACCTCCCAGAGTGGTGGCATTACGTATGTACTACACTACACCTAGATAATCGTAAATTTTAAAATGGATTATTTTCTGTTTTGCAAATATTACCTAAAAAAATACTGACTCAGTAGCCAAGATATTAAAAAGCAGTGTGGAATTATTCTTACATTTCATTTTATCACCCAGCGATACCTGCTTCCGCTGCTCAGTACTTGCAGACCCACCCAAGTGACTCTGTGTCCAGGCTCCCCGAAGGGGCCCCTGGGGTGACTGGGGTGCGGGTGATTTAAAGGCGGAGCCCGGGGTGGGGCGGGGCAGGAACTGGGCGGAGCCGGGGGCGTGTCGCGCAGGGGCGGGCTTGAGGCGCACGTTCGGGGCGGGGCCTGGGCGGGGCTGAGGTGCACTTCCGGGGCGGGGCCTGGGGCCGCACGCCCGAGCCGGTGCGTCAGCCGCGAGCTGAGCCTGTTGCCGTGAGAACGCGGAACAACAGAAGGCGCGGGACGCCGCGGCTCCACCGAGCGAGGCAGGGCGTGCTGCGCTCCCGACCCGCGACCCGGGCTTTCCCCAGCCGGTCAGTGCGCGGGAGGAGAGGCGCGTCGGGGCGTCAGGGTGGTTGGGGCACGGAGAGGCAGAGGGGACGTCGGACTGCTTGCGTCTCCGGGAGCGGCCGCGGGGAGCGCTGCTTCTGGAGGAAGGTCGGTGCCCTCGAGGAGGAGGTCGGGTCCCCTGGGAGGAGGAAGACGGGTCCTAGGTCGGTCCCCGTGAGGAGGTCGGGTCCCCGAAGAAGAGGTTAGGCCCCTGCGTGTGCACGTGCCCCCCCCCCCGCTAGTGTGCCCGCCCCCGCCCCCACCTCCCAGTGTGGGCGTGCCCGTTTCCCTGCGGGACGTGCGGAGGGTCTGGGAAGGTTTTGCGCGGTCGCGGGCTTGCTGTTCCCGCCATAGATTGAAACTGGATGCGTTCGAAGCTGCGGAGATCCGAAAGTCCCTTTTCAGTGGCAGGTGATAATGGAGAAAGAGAATGGGGACCTGGATTCTGTCTTGAAACACCTCTTAAATAACACCACCCCCCTCCAATTTTTAAAATCTTTTCTGTTTTCCTTACTTTACTCACCTGTCTTTTTTTATACATTTAGGGCCTTTTATGAACCCCTGCGGTTCACTACCCATGAACTGGGAAGTGCCTTAATGAGAATACTAGTTGTTAACCAACCCCAAGTTTTAGAAACACAGCCACGGGATGGCCACGGTATTTGGAGATACTCATTCCTGATTTACGACAGGGCATTAAGGATCAAGTATCTTGATCCTTCCACGCTTCCAAAACCCATTGAGAATCTGAAAAGGTAGATGTGCTGTAGACTTTCAAAAAATTTTATTTGTTTATAAGCCATTCCTATGATTAGACGAATTTCAGATGCCTATTCGGCGAAATTGTTTATAGATATTCCCGTCATAAAACTAAGAGAAGTGAAAGTATACCAATTGCTTTTTTGTTTTGTTTTTGAGACAGAGACTCACTATGTACTGTAGTTTGAGTTGGCCTTGAATTCACTAGGTACCTCTGGCTGGCGTCAAACTTGGCAGTCCTCCTGCCTCAACCTCCAGAGTGCTGGGATAACAGGCATGTGTTTGTTTTTTTCAAATCACTGTAGCTTTGTAATATAACTTCAAATCTGGGGTTGTGATCCTGCTTTGCTATTGTTGCCCAGGATTGCCTCTGCTATTCTGGGTCTCTTCTGGTTCCAAATGAATTTTAGGATTGTTTTCTCTATATCTGTAGATCTATGAGGAATGCTGTTGATATGGTATTTTGATTGGGATTGCATTAAATCTTTTTTTTTTTGAGACAGGATCTTGTTATGTAGTCCAGGCTGACCTTGAACTCACTATGTAATCCTGGCTGGCCTTGAATTTGCAGTGATTCTCCTGCCTCATCTTCCCAAGGCTGGGATTACAGGCGTGCACCACCATGCCTGGCAGATTGTGTTAAATCTGTGTATCAGTTTTGGAACTATGGCCACTTTGACCACAGTAGGTCCCTGACAGATGAATGAGTTCTCCTCTGGAAGAACGTTTGTAAGTTGGATTTGTTCACATCTGTGAAAGTTTGCAACTCGAATGTTCTTAAGTCAGGGATTTACTGTATATTGGTTTTGCCAGTCCAGGAACATGGGATATCTTTCCATTTTCCGGTGTCCTCTTAATCTGTTTTTCCGGAGTGATGTAATTTTTGTTTTAGAGGTCTTTCACTTCCTTGGTTAGAATTAATTCCTAAGTATTTAATTTTTCTCGATGCTATCGTGAACAGTATTATTTCCCTAATTTCTTTCTCAGTGAGTTCATTATTAGTGTATACTAATGCTATTGATTTTTGTGTGTTGATTTTGTATCCTGCAACTTTGCTGAATTTGGTTATTATTTTATTATTTATTTACTTCTATTTTGGTTTTTTGAGACATGGTCTTGCTATGTAGTTCAGGCTGGCCTTGAACTCACTATGTTGTCCAGGCTGGCCTCAAACTCTTGGTGCTCCTCCTACCTCAGCTGGGATTACAGGCATGTGCCATCATACGTGGCAGGTAAATTCTAGGAGTCTTTTTAGTGTAATTTTTGGGGTCTTGTAAGGAGCAGATATCTGAGAGTAATGATACTTTGATATCTTCTTTTCCTTTTATTTCTTTCTCTTGCCTGATTGCTCTGGCTAGTGTTTTGAGGACTGTGTTAAACAGAAGTGATAGTGGGCATCCTCGTCTTGTTCCTGATTTTAGAGGGAAAGCTTTCAGTTTTTCGCCATGTAATATGTTGGCAGTAGATTTGCTGTATGTAAATGGCTTTCATTAGGTTGAGATAAGTTCCTTCTATGCCTGTTTTCTTCAGAGTTTTTAATCATGAGTGGATGTTGGACTTTGTCAAAAGCTTTTTTGGCAACTATTGAGATGATCATGTGATTTTTGTCCTTGCTTCTTTTTATGTGATGTGTTACTTTTAGTGATTTGCATATTTTGAACCATCCATCATTCCTCGGATTAAGCCTACTTGGTCATGGTGTGTGATCTTTTTGATGATTTGTTGCATTCTATTGGCCAGTATCTTGCTGAGTGTTTTTGCATCTATGTTCATTAGAGAGATTGGTCTATAGTCCTCTTTCTTGGTTGGATCCTTGTCTGGCTTTGGAATTGGGGTAATGCTAGCTTCCAGGAATGACTTTGGAAATTTTCCTTCCCTTTCAATTTCATTAACAAGTTTGAGGAGTACTGGTATTGGATCTTTCCTGAAGTTCTTGTAGAATTTAGCAGCGAGTCCCTGAGTCCTGGCCTTTTCTTAGTTGGCAGGTGTTTTTAAATTACTGTTTCAGTTTCATTGCCTGTTAGTGGATTATTAAGGATTTTTAAGTCTTCTTGGTTGAGTTTTGATAGTTCATATGTATCTAGGAATTTTTCCATTTCTTCTGAATTCTCCAATTTACTGGCATACAGGTTTGTGAAATACTTGGTAATAATATTCTGGTTTTCAGCATTGTCTTTTGTTATTTCACTTTTTCATTTCTAATTGCATTGGCATAAGTCTTTTTTTCCTTGATAAGATTGGCTAAGAGTTTGTCTATTTTATTTATTCTTTCAAAGAACTGGCTCTTCAATTCATCGATTCTTTGTTTTTATTTTTGTTTTTTTTAGTCTCCATTTCATTGATTTCTGCTCTGTTCTTTATAATTTCCTTCCTTGTATTAGCTCTAGATTTGGATTGTTTTTGTTTCTCTAGGACTTTGAGGTACATCATTAGGTTATTTATTTGGGTTCATTCTGTTTTTCTGATGTGGGCATTCACAGCTATAAACTTCTCTCATAAGACTGCTTTCACTGTGTCCCATAAGTTCTGGTATATTGTACTGACATTATTATTTAATTCTTGGCACTATCTTATTTCTTTAATTTCTTTTGTGACCCATTCATTATTCAATGTATTTGCATAATTTCATTGGTTTCTTTTGCCATTGTATTTTTTTTTTTTTTTTGTGGTGCCGGGGATCGAACTCAGGCCCTTGTGCTTGCAAGGCAAGCACTCTAATCACTGAGCTAAATCCCCAGCCCCCAGTCTTTTGCCATTGTATTATGATCTGATATTATGTATGGTAAAATTTCAGTTCTTTTGCATTCACTTAAGCATGCTTTAGTTGCTAATATGTGGTCTATTTTGTAAAAGTTCCATGCGCTACCACAAAAAGTGTATATTACTTTGTTGTGGGATGGAGCACTCTGTAAGAATCTGTTAAGTCCATTTGTTTGAAGATTTGGTTGAACTCTGATAGTTCTTTGCTGATTTTTTGTTTGGTTGATCTATTCTGATACCGAGGTATTGAGGTACCCCATCAGTGTGGTTTTGATTACAGTCTGTGATAGCTGATGATATGTTGAGCAACTTTGAATGTGTTTATTGGCCATTTGTATATCTTCTTTGAAGAACTATCCATTTTAAATTGCTTTTTATTTATTTATTTATTTATTTTTACTTTTTTGAGACATGGTCTTGCTATATAATTCAGGTGGGTTTTGAACTCACTGTTTAGCCCAGGCTCATCTTGAACTTGTGGTGATCCTCCTACCTCAGCTTCTCGAGTGCTGGGATTCAAGTGTGCACTATATGCCTTGGTTTAAATTGCTTTTTAAAAATTATTGGGTTGTAATAGTTCTTTATGTAATCTAGATACAAGTCCCTTATTAGATACAAGACTTGTAAATATCTTCCATTTACTGAGTTGGCCTTTTCTTTCTTGAGGATATCATTTGAGGAACAAAGTTTTAAATATTATCAAAGTCTAATTTGTCAATTTTTTTCCTGTATTGCTTTTATTTTTGGTGTCATATCTGAGAAACCATTGCCAAACCCAAGGTCATAAAGTTTTAAGAGGTTCTGTGTTTTAAGAGTTTTACACTTTCAACTCTTACATTTAGATCTATGATGTCTTTTTTTTAAATTAGTGTATATTAGTTATATCAAATATTGAGTTTCTTTTTGACATATTTATACATGCATATAATATGCTTTATTTTCATTCCCTCTATTATCTCCCTTCCTTTTCCCTTTCCCTTCCCCCTGGTCTCCCTGGTTCCCCTGGTCCCCCTTCTACTTTCCTGTCATTGCTGTCTTTCTTTTTTTTTTTTTAATTTTAATTTATTTTAGGTTCCACATATGAGAAATAACATGCAATATTCAACTTTCTGAGTCTGGCTTATCTTCACATGATGATATGGTCAGTTTTTGGTGACCTTTCATACATGATGTGAAGTACATTTTTGTACAAGGGGTAATCAGAATATATGATGAATGTTTAAATTTTAAGAATTATTACAGTAAAGACACATTACCAGTAATCCCCTTCAAAATGCTCCCCCATGCTTCAAACACACTTATCCCATTGTTTTTGCTACTTTCTGAATCAGTACTGAATGTGCTCTTTCTTGAGTGTCTTTATGGGATGTGATAAAAAATACTATGAATGCTGTTGTTGAGTGCCATCCAATGAGTTAATCCACCTTACTGACCAGATCTGGCATGTCACAATTTCTGACTCTTGTCCAAAGTGAGAATGGCCTTGAAAGGTAAACGTTTTGAGTTGATTCATTACATCAGTACAGCCGTGAAAGTGCAACTTAAAGATACTTACGAAAGAGGACTTCAGAACTGCTTCAAAAAGTGGCAACAACAATAAGATGGTGTGTTCAGAGTGAGGGGGAGTTTTCTTAGGGGGATTAATAGCAATGTGTCTTTTATTGTAATAAAATTTTCTTTTAAAACTTTGGGGTTTGGGGATTTAGCTCAGTGGTAGAGTGCTTGCCTAGCAAGTGCAAGGCCCTGAGTTTGATCCCCAGCACCTCCCCCAAAAAAAAGAAGAAAAAAAAAACTTTAAATATTCACTGTATTTTTCAGTCACATCTTGTACATGAAGATACCCATTGTCCCATTACTTTTTGGAAAGACTTGGCACCTTTTCTGAATATATGTTGTCTATAAACATAAGCTTTCAGATTTTTTTTTCTTGGTCCTGGGATTGAACCAGGGATCTTCACCCTGAGTTATATTCTCAGCCGTGTTTTTAGTTTTTAGTTTGAGGCAGGGTTTTGCTAAGTCACTAAATTGCCCGGGCTGGGCTTGAATTTGCAGTACCGTCTCTCTCAGCCTTCCAGAGTGCTGGGATTACAGGCATGTGCCACCGTGCCCAGCTGGATTTTCATTACTGTTCTGTTGATTATATGTCTGTCCTTATACCAGTGCCACACCATCTTGATTATTCTTGCTTGTTTTTGAAATTAGGGAATTCCAAGTCCTACTTTGTTCTTTTTCAGTATTGTTTTGTCTAGTCTGTGTCCCTTGGATTTCTATAGGAACTTTAAGATTAGCTTGTCAGTTTCTACAAAGAAGTCAGCTGACGTTTTGGTAGGAGTTATATTGACTCTATAGATCAGTTTGGGGAATATTGACCTCTTAACCATATTAAGTATTTTAATCGACAAATTTAAGATTTATTTATTTAGAATTTTTTTACTTTTTAAAAACGATATTTTATAGTTTTGGAGGATGAGTTTTTATATATCTTTTGTTAAATTTATTCCTAAGTATTTTATTCTTTTTGATGCTATTGTAAGTGGAATTGTTTCCTTCATAAAATTTTCAGGCTGTTCATTTTAAGTTGCCATTTAGTTTTTAAAGTATTAATTTGAGAGACCTTTGGAAACCAGTACAACATATTTAGGAGTGGAAAAAGCAGTTTTTGTGTTAGTTTTGACTATTTATAATATAAAATTTACTTTTAAATTTATATTGACTTGTAGAAATTCCTAAAACTGTTTTTAGGGATTTATTTCCAATATCTGTGGCAAAGAGAAGATTCTATTTTGTAGTAAGTATCTATAAAATCTAGTATAAATGTTTGCTTGTAGCATATGTGTAATTGCTCAATTATTTCTTTGCCTGAAATTTCTAATTTCTCAATTATTCAATATTTAGATGAATTGTGAAACTACAGAAGTTAAGGCACAGTGGAATTTCATGTACTTAATCACTCTTGCCATCTGAAGGCCCCAGTCCCTTGATTATTTTAAAGTAAATCCAGACATACGATTTCATCAATAAATTAATGATGTACTGTACTTTATAAGACAGATTTACCCTTCATAAGTATTTTATACTGGAAAATAACCTGGTCTGATGGACTTTGCTTTAAATAGGTGGGTAGTTTTATTAGGCTAAGTGGAGTTAGGAATTAAAATTTGCCTTTCATTTTGATACGCAGGTGTCCAGCTCTCATGTAGAATGGACATTCCTCACATTTGACGCAGAACGTTGGGTAGACAGTCTGTGCTGAAGTCTGAGCCGCCATGGAGGAGACACCGGTGAAGGTCGCTGTAAGAGTCAGGCCTCTGCTCGGCACTGAGGTTCTTCGTAGTCACCAGGTTTGTGTGAGAGTCGTTCCAAACACCCAGCAAGTTATCATTGGGAGAGAGCGAGTCTTTACTTTTGACTTCGTTTTTGGCAAAAATTCCACTCAAGATGAAGTTTATAATACATGTATAAAGCCCCTGGTGCTCTCACTCCTTGAGGGCTATAACGTGACTGTTTTTGCCTATGGACAAACTGGATCTGGGAAGACTTACACCATCGGAGGAGGCCGTGTTGGTAAGAGTCTCATGCTCTTAGACTTTGGAGACACTAGAAGGAAGCTAGAGTATGACAGTACCTAACACAAAGAGGTGTTTAGCATATTTTTAAATATTGATATTTCTTTTTTTTAATTTTAAAATTTCATTAAGTAATTTATGTTTTTTTTCTTCTTGAGGAAAGAAGTTGAAGGCAATGTTCAGCAGTCAGCCCTTGTTATTATTATTATTTTTTTTTAGTTTTTTGTTTGTTTTGTTTTGTTTTTGGTGCTGGGGATCAAACTCAGGACCTTGTGCTTGCCAGGCAAGCACTCTCACCACTGAGCTAAATCCCCAGCCAAGCCCTTGTTATTTTGAACAGAATTTAAAATTGATCTAGCTGGCTGTGGTGGTGCACGCCCATAATCCCAGCATTCAGGAGACTGAGGCAAGAGGATAGGAACATTGCCGTGAGTTTGAGGCCAGCCTGGGCTACATAGTGAGTTCAGGGCCATCCTGAACTACATAATGAGACTTCGTCTCAGAAAACCAAAAAATAAAACAGAATGGACGTAAATGAGTTAACATGATTCTATTTTGTGTCCTTTTTCAAATCAGTTGTAAATATTAAGGGTCTTGCAACCAGGGTTTAGGAGCAGTAGGAGAAATTTATTATGTAGTTTAATGCCTTTTTTTTTTTTTCATTTTTTTGCCATATTTCTGTTTTATTTAAGGGTGTAATTCCTCCTAAGCGTAGTACTAGTTCAGGGAAGCAGAACCCTGGACTTTGCTCTGGAGCCAGCGGGAGCCTTGGTGAGGGCTCTCTGAGGTGCTGAATGAGAATGAGGCGCTCCCGTGGTAGAGAGGCGAGGGCTGGTTCAGTCAGGTGGCTGGCCAGGCGGGAGACTAAAAACTGGGACTCCTGTTGAGACTCTTTACTATTGGTTGGTTTCTTTTTCTTCTTTGGGCACTGTGTCTACTCCTGAGCCGCCCTCCCATACTTGTGTCTTTCTGTTAAAAGCAAACATTTTTCTCTTTGACAATAGGAAGACTTTATTTGGGATTGTTGTAATGAGAATGGGATTTTGCATGAGGGAGAGATTCTGATTTGGTATGTGTAAGTGGGAATCTAGTGTGCCCTGAACAGGATTCTTGCTGGGGACAGGCCAGGTGGTGGAGGAGGTGGGTCCTGATCAAGCGTGGAGGATGGAAGATTCTGGCTAAAATGACTCCGCAGGGTTTTTACCGAAACTGATTTTTACAAAAAAGTGTCCACATAGGCCCGGGAGAAGGTTCAGGACCTGCATAGACCTGGATCAAGAACCTCTCATAGTTATGGGTCCTTTTCACTTAGCATGAAGTTTCATTTTTATTTTATTTATTTATTTTTTTGAGTGCCAGGGCTTGAACTCAGGGTCTTGTGCTTGTTAGGCAAGCGCTCTCCCACTTGAGCTAAATCCTCAGCCCCTCTGAATTTTCGCTTCTTTTTTATCTCTACTATTTTACCTTATTTTTATTTATTTTTTAAATTTTACTTTTAAAGTTTCATTTTTTTTTTAAGTTTCATTTTTAATCTAAAACTTTAGAAACATTACTTATGAAAGCCAAATGAGATAGCACATTTGTAAGGATCTATCCGAACTTTAAAAACAGAGTCTCCAAAGCATTTCTAATGTTTTATTCTTGTTGGTTTTTTGTCTTGTTTTGCTTTTTGTGGTGTTGCAGATAAAACCCATGGCCTCACATATTTTAGGCAAGCGCTCTACCACTGATCCGCATACCTGTCTCCTCCCGCCCCCGCAATATGTTATTTTTCTTTTTACAATACTGAGGAGTGAGCTCTGGGGTGCTTTACCACTGAGCTACTTCCTCCAGGTTTTTTCTGAAGGTGTGCTGGAGATTGAATGCAGGGTGTTTGCACTGAGTTCCATCCTCAGCCCTTTTTTATTTTTCAAAACAGTCCTGTTAAGTGACTGCTGGGTCTGACCTTGAACTTGGGATTCTCCTGCCTCAGTCTCCCTGAGTGCCAGGATTACAGCAAGGTCTTGCTAAATCACCCAGTTTGGGCTCGAATTTGCAGTCTTCCTGCCTCAGTCTCTCAAGTAGCTGGGATATGCAGGTGCACACCACCACACCTGACCACATATTATTTTCTGAGGGAAAAAACTACGTAGACCGTTTTTGAGCAACCTGCATGCCAGAGTGACTTGTGCACAGTCTTGCTTCCTCTTCCTTCCTAAACATCTTACAGTTAGACCCCACTTCTATGTCTGCTTCCAGAGAACCCTGCTTGTGACGCTCAAAGAGCACCTGGAGACTGGGAATTTAGCTCAGTGGTTAGAGTGCAAGCCCTGGCATAAAAAAAAAAATCACCTCAAAGAGCACCTAGAAAGCCTTTGTTTCATCTTGATGTAAAAGGAAACTTTTTTTTTTTTTTTGGTGCTGGCGATCGAACTCAAGGCCTTGTGCTTCCTAGGCAAGCACTCTAACCACTGGGCTAAGTCCCCAGCCCCTTGAATATTGTATATCTGCATCATTATCTAAAATTTTACTTAGTATTCTCTTAAGTAGGGGCTCTCATTATTTTTTTTCTGTTTTCATACTTCTCAAATGCAGAATATGTGACTTGCAGAAACGTCTTTTATTACATTCATGAACTGGGGGAGGTTTAGAGGGTGGCTGATTAGTTTGAGAAAATCCTCCTGCCTGAGTTTAAATGGAGGAGTTTTAAGTGCCAAACCCCCCGATTTAAAAAAAAAAAAGTTATGTTACATAGAATTCTATTTTTCTAGTAAAAGTTGGTTTTCTTTTTTTTCTACTTTTTTTTTTTAAGGATTTTTGAGAGACAGGGTCTCTAATTCAGGCTGGCCTTGAACTCACTATGTAGCTCAGGCTGGCCTCGAACTTGGAATGATTCTCCTGCCTCAGCTTCCTGAGTGCTGGGATTACAGGCATGTGCCACCACTCCCAGTTTAAATTGGTTTTCTTGAAGGTTACAGCTATTTTTTCTTTTGGATTGGCAAATAATGTATGATCTCAAAGACCTAGTGTGTTGCTTTATTTACTTATATATTTGTGCTGTGTTGGGGATTTTTTTCTTGGGGTGTGCTGGGGATCAAACTTGGCCTTGCGCTTGCTAGGCAATTGTTCTACCACTGAACTAAATCTTCAACCCCTGTATTGGGAATTGAATTCAAGGCCTTCACACAGAGCTACATCCCAGCCCTTTATTACTATTTTTATTTTGAGGTAAGGTCTCACTAAGTTCTGAGTTGTCCAGACTGGGCTTGAATTTGAGGTCCTCCTGCCTCAGCCTCCCAGAGTGCTGTGATTTACAGGCATGCACCACCATACCTGACATGAGCACAGGTTTATATGCCATTCTAATAATGTGTAACGGCTAGTGATGACGGTTGAACTATCAACATTTATAGATTTTTTTCTCTGAAATTGTGTATTTTAGGAATGAGACCAGTGTTGCTAATATAATATTTAGGTTACCAAAATACATATTTAAGTTTTAATGTAAATATTTGAAATTTAGCTTTTTAAATGCTAAATTTCTGGTCACTCATGTATGCTGGATAATGTAGATTGCTTATTTATTCTGTAGTTTGAAAAATGTTCATTTTCTTTTCACTAATTCCTGGAAGCTCCTATAAAGGGATCTGTCTTTTGTTTTGGAAAAACATGCAGTTTCCTTGCCACATGATGACAGTTGTGCATCTTGAATTTGGTGGCAGGCAGCCATCTAGGTTCACAGTGGTTCAGCTCTTCAGGGCAGTCGTCGCCAAAAATACAAACTTCAGTAATCTGCTTGGAAGCACGTTGTTTTTAAGGTTCATTTACAAGCCAGTTTTTATTGCTGTGAATGTATTTTTCATAGAATAATGCTAAAAATGGCATATAGATTTTCTAAACTGGCTTATAAAAGTTTAGTCTTAGGTCTCAGTTTATCCCCCTTTATTTATTTATTTAGGGTGCTGGGGATTGAACTTGGGGCCTTGTACTTGGTAGGCAAGTGCTTTACCACTGAGCTAAATCCCCAACCACCCCTCTATTTATTTTGAATTTTATCTTGTACAAAAATTTTATCTATACGCTTTTTTGTTACTATTTTTAAAATTACAGTTATATATAAATATAAACACGTGTAACCTTAAATTTACCATTTAACGTGTATTTTTTTTTTTTTTTTCAGTACTGGGGATTGAACCCAGAGCCTTCGCCCAGAGCTTATTTTTTGTTTTGAGACAGGGTCTTAATAAGTTGCCCAAACTGGGCTTGAACTTTTTGGTCCTTCTCCCTCAGCCTCCCAGAGTGCTGTGATTACAGGTGTGCACCACCATACCTAGCTTACTTTATACTTTAAAGAGTGTAATTCTGTGGCATCAAATACATTCACAGTGTTAATGAAATACTCACCAGTTTTTCCAAAAATTTTTATCATCCCAAGTAGAAGTTCTGTCCCTATTAGACAACAACTCCCCTTCCCTTGTAACCTCTAATTTACTTTCTGTCTAGGAAACTGACTTTTCTAGATATTTCATAGAATTATATAGTATTTGCCTTTTTATGTCTGGCATCTCTCACTTAGCATATTGTAGCATGTATTGGAAATTCATTTCTTATGACTGAATAATATTCCTGTATGTATACACACCACCTTTCACGTACCTTGTTCTGTCAGTGAATACTTGGTTTGTTTCCTCCTTTTGGCTTTATGAATGATGCTGCTGCAGACATTGGTGTGCAAGCATCTGTTGAAGTCTATCGTAGGTTTTTTGTTTTGTTTTGTTTTTGTTTTTTTGAGACAGGCTCTCACTATGTAGTTCAGGCTGGCCTTGAACTCACTGTGTAACCCAAGCTGTGATCTTCCTGCCTCAGTCTGCTGGGTGCTGAGATTACAGGTATGCACCACCACTCCCAGTTTGTCATATGTATTTTTGTGAAGTCGCTTTAGTTCCCTTTTAAAACAGGTTGGGGTTGGGGCATGAATAAACACTTACTCACGGTGCCATTGTGCCAATCCGTGTCCTCGGCTGTGGGAGCTGGGGGCTCGGGCGGTAACAGGAGAGGAGATGGAGATGTCCCTTGGACTGAGCTGCAGTCTGGGCAGGACTGACCTTCCTGCACACACGTCCCTGTGCCGTCACACTCCGCCCATTTCCCCGCCCTTTCTGTCCTTGTCTACCTTCAAGTTCTGCATCTTTCCACCCTACCCAGACATCTCAGAGTAAAGAAATATGATTCACATAGGTACTTTTCCAAAGATGGTTCTTGCTAACACAAATGAATTGCATTCCAGTGACTGAGATTCTGTCCATCATGATAAATGGTCTAAATAGTTGCCAGGTGTGGCGATATTGTAGTATGAAGAGCCACAGTGAGACAATGCTAGAGATGCCAGCTTTCACTGATGCTTCAGACCACTCTTCTTTCTTTACCCACTTCTGTCTGCTCCACCCCACAGCTCTTCTTGTCTTCATTTGCAGCCTTGAAAGTGCCATCTGTCTCTCATGGTGTACAGCTCTCTTCCTGTTCTTTCTTAAATTCATTCTCTTCACACTCTCTCCTCCACTCACTGAAACTGTGCTTGTCAAGATGATCATGAGTGACCTTCACTTTACTACGTCCCCTGATCAGTGTGTTTCCCATCTTGTTGGACCTGTCAGCTTCTTTGTTGTACACTCCCCACTGGTTTCCAGGCTGCTGCATTCTTGGTTTTCTTCTTCCTAAATGGTCCCTCCTCAGACACTCTTGCTGGTTCCTTGTAGACGAGCCACCCAGGACTCGGTTTTGGGGCTCTGTGGATTCTGTTTTCTCCCTTGGTGATTACATCCAGCCTCATTACATTAAATGCTGTCTTGTATGTAGCTGACTTCCAGTTTTTTCCTTCAGACTACTGTCACAAACCCTGAGAACTTACAGATCCAACTGCTTGTTAAATATAATGAATGCTTACTAGATAGTGCAAGCTTAATAGGTTAAAAATTGAGCTTGTGCTGTTTTCCCCTCAAACCAACTCAACACCTACTCTTCTTTACTTTTATATATTTATTTTTATTAGTACATGCTTGTAGTACATGCTTGTTTACATTCATTTTAGGGAGTATATGTTCTTAATATACCTTGATTCTTTTTATTCTCCTTCCCCTCATCACCCTCCACCTTCCCTCCATCTCTTAGTCCCCTTCCCATTTGCAAAAGATCTCTTTCCCTGTCTCCTATTGTCTGTCTTTTATTTTGTATTAGGGTTTTTTGGTTTTTTGAGATGGGGTCTTGCTATGTGGTTCAAGCTGGCCTTGAATTCACTGTGTAACCCAGGCTGGCCTTGAACCTGTATTGATCCTCCTGCCTCAGTTATTTTGTTTGTTTTTTGAGACAGAGTCTTGCTATGTAGTTCAGGGTGGCCTCGAACCCACTAGGTAGCCAAGGCTGGCCTCTCACTTTGCAGTGATCCTCCTGCCTCAGCCTCCCAAGTGGCGGGAGTA
>PVJO010007975.1:0-78202 GCA_004026905.1 Hystrix cristata | reverse complement strand
CTGTCTAGTACTGTCTCTAGAACATGACGGTGATCACATTGTGTTTGGAATATACAAACCACGACTCAGCCATTGACTGACCTTGATCTCTTCTCCAAGACCCTGCAATGCAAAGTGTGGTCTCTAGACCAGCAGCCCCAGCCCCTTGTTAGGTCAGGACCTCACGCCCCATGCCAGACCTGTTCAGCTGGAGTCTGTGTTACAAGATGACCGGGAGTCTGTGTTCCTAAGGAGATCAATGTGCTCTGCATCCAGGTACTGTTTGTCCACCTTCTGTGCTCACTTGAGTCACCTGAGAGAGGTTTAAATATCCCTGCCTGGGTTTCACCACAGAGATTCTTATTAATTTGCTCTTGGATGTAGTCTTGGCATAAGGATTTTTGAAAACTCCCAAAGACACCACATCTCTGTAGTCTGTTTCTAAGCTGCTGAAGATGTTGGAAGCTTTTTATTAGTTCTCCCTTTGTACAACAAGCTAGTATTTTCTTAATAAGTACACACAGCCCTCATAAGACCCTAGTAATGAATTTAACTCAGTGTCACAAGTTAAAGGTAGCATGAAGGGATTTATAAATTGTGAAGGATTACTTAACTGGATTATTTAAGGAATGAAGATTATAGTACTTAATCTGCTAACCAAGAGGAGTTTTTTGAAAAGCTATGTTGTTCCCCAAAAGGATTGATATTAATATCTGATGAATCCCACATAATGAACATGTGGCAAATTATAAGTACAGTTAAAGAGTAAAGGCCAAGGATAGTGTAAATTGTGAGATACAGAAATGACAATAAAAAGGAATATGAATATATAGGCATTACATATGGACAGAATAGTTAAGCTATTACTTTTTTTTAAGCCTCTGGGAAGTCCAGTTGAATAGTTACAAGATTTTTATCAATAGAAAAGAGAATCAGAAAGGCAGTCTTTTCTACAGCAAAGCAAAACTTTCTAATTCTTATCTGTGTATGCATTTCATGAGATCTTTGTGTGTAGGCCTTGAAAGACCTAGTCAATCATGTCTTCGTGAACATTCTTAGGGCAAAAGTACCACTAGATTCCATCCGTTTCTTATATTGCCTGAGATCACATTACAGGAAGCAAAAGAATGCAGTACAATTTTGGAAAAAGTAAAGATAATACTGCTTGAGTCTTTTCTGGTGTTGGTGGGTTATGTGGGTCTTGGCCTTAGCCGAGATGTTGCTTAGGGGAGAGGAGCTGTAGAATCACCTTGTCTTTGACAAGGTAACTCACAGAGAACAGCGTTGGTTTTCTCTCTCTGTTCCTGCCGAGGTACTTTCTGTTCTCTTCCTATCCTTACAGGAGTGGACAGGATTAGCCAGTAAACTCTGCAGACTCCTGTATTCTGCACTTAAACCTGCCCTCTGGGGTGTTTGAACACAATCCTAATAGGATAAATGTGATCCATCACTGAATCTGAGAACACATTAGGAATGTAATCCCCACAGGTGCCCTTTATGCTGTGAATCAATTTTTCCACCTTTATGTTTTGGATTGCTATTTATTTTTCTATAAAACACAGACATTATCCTACTAATCTGATGACTAGGAAAAATGTTTTTTCTTTGATTATATATACTTATACATACATTATAAGTGTATACATCTAAATATGCATATATGTAAATATGCATGTGTATATGTCTATTGATCAATTCTGTATATATGAAATCAGATCTCTCTGTATCCGTACACTTGTTACCTCCAACTGCATTTTTAAGCCTCATATATATGTGTATAAATCACAAAGAGAACTAATTTTCAAAATCAATTTTATTCAATCAATGTAGTTTGTGGAAAGGAAGTGCAGGAGGGCTTCTCCATCTTAGTGTACATGAGGTTTAGTTAAAATGTCTACTGTTGCTCAGTGGTCAGGAATGGGACCGAGTCTCTGGGCACCTCGCTTTGAGTAGCAGAGAAAGAAAGTCTCCCAATATAGTTCCAGACTCACTGTAATTGGAACCACCTGGGGAGATTTAGAAACTGCTGACACCTGGACCCACCCCCCACCCCGGGAGGCGCAGTGGGCTGGAAGAGCCCTGGCTCAGGAATGCATGCACGCTCCCCAGGTGAAGCCCCATCTCTCACTATCTCAGCCTTTCCTAAGGTCTGTACGAAAACCACAAGTCTACTCTAAACTCTCCATTGGGTTTCAAAGAGACAAAATCTTTCAAATGTGAACACATCTATATCACAGAAGGATAGATCTCCTTGGGATAAGTAAGTCTCATTTTATGAAAAAGCAAATAAAACCCACATGATCTTATTTTGTGTACACTTACGTAAATCAAAGAAATGTTGTAGAATTAGTGCTTCTGCTACACACAAGGAAAACACTTGCAGACTTGCAGGTTTCTCTCAGTGCACCAACTTACCAGGCAGAGAACCGCCAGGAGCCCCTCACGGAAATGGTAAGGAGACTGAGGATGTAGGGAGCTGCCGACTCTTAATTAACAATATTATTTCTTTGGCATATTCGAGATCTATTTCTGTATCTTTTCTTGGGTTAAAGAGACAGGATATTGTTCCTCTCAGACTCAGCTGCCTACCCACACCATACCTGTTCTTCTCTTTGCTCTAGATCTTCAGTCTTTAACCAAAATGTATTATCCTTACCTTTCAGCCCTCTCCCTTAATAACCACCTTCCAATCTAGTCTCTGTGGTTTATTCACCTTCTGTTGCTCATCATGCCTGTTGTTATCCGTCCGTGGCAATGACTAGCACACACCCATTCTGGGATGTATCCAGGGTTCACCTGTTAAGAGCTATGTAGAAAGTGATTTGCAGGAAAAGTCGAGCACCAATTTGACTGGATGCCATTCTAGCATATTTTAGCAAAGAAATGATTTGCATATAAAAGACATAAATTACAAAAGTACAACTTCCTGAATTTTTATGTGCATATACATTTATGTGACCATAACCCAGAACAAGGTAGAGAATACTCATCCTTCAGAGTGTTTCTTTGTGCCCCTCCCAATAAACACCCTCCCTCTAGGGGTAACTTTTCTAACTCCGATTGCCAAAGGGAAATATTCTAATAAGTAGGAATGTTTGGTAAAGCCGACCTTAGTACTTAATAGGCTTGCGAGTTTCATATTTCTGAAATGTTTGAAAGATTTAGAGCCCAGATTTTCTCCTCTCTTTTTTCCACAGGGCATACTTTTCTTTTTCTTGGCATCTTAGACCAATCGATTTCTAAAATATGAAGTACATAATCATAACACCAACTCTGCATTTTAAAATGTTACTTAAACACTTAGCACTTTTATTTCCAGATTAACAAGTTCCTTAGCATTTATTATGCCTTCAAGAGATAATTTTCACATTGGTAAAGATGTTCGAAATGTCAGTTTGGAAGAAAAGACATCAGAAATTTGTTCTGAACACTCAAAGGCAAAATTTTATTGACCAAATTTAAAATAAATGTGTTTTGTGGGGTTTTTTTTTACATAAAATATAAAATAAAGTAATTTTGACCTTCAGCAGTGCATGTTACCAATAATTCAAGCATCATTTAATCAGTTGATTTGATTTGGGGGGAAGAGTGGCGATTGATATGTAGACTGCCCATTTAGTTATTCAATTTTTTTTTTTTTGGTACAAGTTATTCAATTTTTAAATAGAAGAATCTAAACAAATGCAGTTTAAGGAGATGTTTCTTTTGTTAGAGATAAAATTTTAAAGTTGCTATAAAGCTGCTTGTTCCAAAGATAATCAATGTGTTTGCTGCCAATTCCCAGAAAGTTCAGAGTTTTAAACAAAACTTAAAATTTAAACAGAACTCAGTATTTTTAAATTCGGAGTTTTAAGCAACCTTGTGTTTTGCTTCTAGAAATATTTATATTACTGCTCCATGGTGTATTCTTACATTCGTTTATTGTGTCACATAGTGTGTTGACCTTATCCTGGCCACCTTTACTGTCCCGTCCACCCCTCAAAGTCTAAAATGTGCACAGGACATGCTCTTTATTTTACACTGAGAGCCACCCTTTGCAATGGGCTACATCGTGCCTCGGTTACCCACCCTCCGGCTACCAGCTGATTGGCACTGGCAAATTCCTCAGACTCTCAGGCTCCATCCCTACTTTGTGCAAAGCAGTAATAATGCCCTCTGCCTCTGAGGAGTCTTCTTGTGGGGATTAAAAAAGGAGAAAATACTTCTAATCTTCTCCATATATAGTAATGCATAGTCTGTGTTAGTGGCTAGAAGCTATTTTAAACTACTCATAAAATGGTGGCTGGCATTTCTATTCATCAGCTCAGATGAATAAATTGTTTAAAGCTCAGATCCTATATGGGGGCAAGGGCAACACTAAATTCTTGTTTATGTCTATCACATCTACTGTTGCCTATGATCTGGCTTACCAGCCAGCAAGAACATAGCCGTCTTGCTTGTCTGAGTACAGTTGCTCGAAAATTCTTTGGGAGTACAGTGGGCTTCTTATCCTGGTAAACTGGTTAGGCCCACACACTACCTTACTTCGGGAGAGAGGAAGTGCGTTCTGGGGACTCTTCTGCCGCAGAACCACAGACCAGAAATGAGCCAGGCTGTCCTTTGGTGCCCTGAGGCTCCATTCCCCGAGAAAGCACACTCAGCTTCTAGGGAAATTTGTTTCATTTCGGTGCAGACCGTGAATCAAATAACACTGCAAGAGTTTTCCTCGAAAGACCTGAACAACTGTTGATACTCTGGTTCAGAGTTTAGCAAACTTTTTGGGTAGAGGGACTAGCAGGAAATCTAGTATAATTTGTGGGTCACATGGCCCTGGTTAGAAATACTCAGCTCTGCCCCTGCAGTGCATAAGCAGCCATATGCTATGTGAAAATAAGTAGACATGCTGTGTTCCAATAAAATGTTATTTATAAACACAGGCGGAGGGTGGGATTTGGCTTATAGTTGGCCAATTGCTGCTCTACATCAGTGACGTACAATAGAAAACAAAGCCAAACCACTTATTTAAGTTCACATTTTCTAGTAACCATATTTTAAAAGTTTTTAATATAAGGTCTCTACTTATAAAGGTTTTTGAAAATAAAATGTAAAAATTTTAGACTAGAAAGGGATAGATCCTCAAAAAACTAAAAGTAAAACTGTCATGTGATCAGCGGCGCTACTGCTGGGAATATGATACAGCCGAAGAAAATGGAGGCAGAACGTGAAAAAGACAGCTGCTCTCCCGTGTTCCCTGCAGCGGCCTTCACAGTACCAGGTACAGAAGCAGCCTAGATGTCCATCAACAGACAAGTGGATGAACAAAACGCGGCACATGCATACAGGGGTGTAGTTCTCAGTCTTAAAATCCTGTCATTTGTGACAATATGGCTGAACCTAGAAGACACTATGTTAAGTGAATAAGAGTCATATGATCTCGTCTACATATAAAAAAAACTAGAAATAGTGGTCGAATAACACAAAACTTCAACGAGCTAGGAAGAATAAGCCCAAGAGAACTATTGTACAACATGATGAGCATGTTAATAGCAATATATTATTCTCAAACCTGGAAGTGTAACATTTAAGATTCAGAAAAGGAAGAAGGGGACGGGACGTGTCTTAGCATATGAATAACTTAAATTTGGTGATGGGGGCTGATAACTGATGACTCATTAAGATTTTCTAAGTTATTATTGGAAGCTACATAATTACTAAAATGCTAATTTTAACTGGAGATATATATCCATATCCATGAAGATATGCCAATTTCAAATAACTTCTGAAAAGAAAAATACCCAGGCCCAACTCACACATAAGCTCTGGCCATGTCCCTATTTATGCTGACTCATTCTTTAGGGACCAAAGCACTTAGATATAGAATGGATTAATGGTTCTCATAATTCAAGAGAGACTACTCCCCTGGGACTCATCTCTAAATGTGATCACACTAAATACATCCTAGATTAACATTTCTTATACATGGGCACACAAGCCCTTTCCCCTACCAGCATTCTGGTTTGTTTGCCATAACAGAAAAGGGCCCAGACACTGGCTTTTATGTCCCCTTGTTTCTGCAGCTCCTGCTCTGACCAGCATGGAGCAAAGAGGCTCTTAAATGACTTGCAGCTGGCTGATCTAGTATGACACACACACATACACACTAGTAATGAAAGAACACACATTCATTTGAATGTACCACACGGGGGCTGGATATAAAGGATGCCGGGAGATGTGGTTCCAGGCTGAGAGCAGCTTTACGGCAACAACTTGATGCCATGGAAGGGGATGTACACATCTTCAGTGGCGGCCTAGCATGTTCCCAACAATGATGGACAATGCGGATGCCCGCGTCCATTGGTTCATGAGAGGGGGGCCTATCTTCATTTTCAAAATTTAATTGTAAAACATGTATTGACAAAATGGGTTTTGGACACTTCTTGCAACTCTTGTCACATCTTCTAGGCCAACCTTTATCACTCCCGCCATTGCACAGGTGACCTACTGCCCATCTCGATTGCTCCTCTTACCTCTGCTTTCCTTTACTGTCACCTGAGGAATACCTTCGGCAGCTTTCTTAACCATTTTTGATGCAGGACACGAGAGTGGGCAGATCAAGGGACCCCTCTTTATCCCCTTGAATGGTTAGTCCTGAGACGGTCTTTGAGCTCTGAAGAAGAGCCCAGACTGGCCACAAATAGCCAGTCCGAAACACCCCTTTGAATTGTCTTTCTCTTGTTTCCCATTACCCAATTCCTGTCATTGTGGACATCACTTCCCAAAAGAAATTACTTTGGTTTCGGGGAGCCCAGGCTAAGGTGTGAATACAGACACATCTCATTTAAGGGCTAAGTTCCATTCCTGCAACTAGGTCGTTAAATGAATGGGCCTCTAAATCAGGGATCGTATGTAGTGTGTACATTACAATATTCAGAACAAAGAAATGGCCAAAGGAAATTCCAACTTGCTGACTTTGCTTTCCCTTGCATAACTCTTACATGCAGTATTGTAATGTATAACAGAATATGAAACTACAGTACTGTACTTTACAGTACAATCAGCAAAAAATTACAGTAAAAACAAAGTGTAATATACAAGAAAAAGACATTGAGGTTCTACAAACACGATGTACAAAACTAAAGAAAAAGAAAAGAAAAAAAAAGATGTACAAAACTGTACCAAAGAGAAAAACAGGTCATAAGTCTGAGCATAGATCATAAATTCGGACAGCACACCGGCTGCTCATTACACATGTGGGTCATTAAAAGGGGAATATCTGTATAGCACGTGTATGTTTTACAAAATCCTATTAAATTCTACCTACTACCCGATTGTTGAACTTTGTTCTATTCATCTCAGCATACCCTCTGCCCCTAGAAACAATTTTTTACCAAATGAATACATTATTGAACAGAGATACTCCTTAGCTCTCATTAATTCCTAGTCACTTAACCTGAAATCAACAAGCAACTAACAGTTGGATTTTTCTACTACTCTACTCTTAGTCTCGAACTGACTTTAAACACTTATGAACTGGTTGAACTAGTTGACCACACCCCCCTGCAAACTGTTCACATTCGCTTTGCCAAGTTAACAGGTAATCGAGTGTCACCTCGTGGAGTTAATTCTCTTATGGAGCTGCTCACTAACCGCGTGGGTATCACCATGCTTTAGCAGGCGAAGGAAATGACATTTTCCTATTAATGAGAAAATTTTGATTTCTACAAAATTCACAAAATCTTTCTTAAGTGCATGCTTTCCTGTGACCTGTAAAAATATATTTTTAGTGAAGGAAAAGGGCTATTTGAATTCCATGAGATTAAAATTATTACATAATTTGGTAAGAACAATTTTGATGGTTAAAACATTCACCATCAATTCTACTCCAAGATATTCTGCCCAAATTGTCATATTTTCCAGGTGTATATGACTCTTGACTTACCCAATAACCCCAACGCCCAGTAGTTACCAAAGAATGACAAACATAGAAACCTGAAAGAAAATAGATATGAGATCTTACAATATTACAAAATCTGCCCAAGAATCAGCACCTCTTCCCAGAAAGATGTAAGTATCTCAGATTCATCTTGGTTGTGAAATGCACCCAGATATTTCCAGTCATGTGCCTTAGTGAAAACAAAGGAATGGGTTTGCTACAAACAGGGTGAGAATTTAGGTAGACAGTTTAAAAGCAGATACCGCATAAGAGAATTCTGGTTTATTTTTGAGTCACAGGGATTTGGGGCTTATTGGACTTCTGAGAAGTATTTACCCAAAAAGAAAAAAAAAAAAAGAAACACATTCTTGAGGGGCAGAGAAGATATTGTTTTTGAAAAAGAAATGTGAGGTCTTATTAGGGCAAAGCTGTTAATTACACACTTCGTCATTGTCAAGGTTAGTACACTCTGTGAGAGCAGAGGCACTTTTTCATCGCTTGCTGGGAACAAGGGGAGACAGCTGTTCCCTTGGACCGATCTGTTACAGCTTATCACCAGCCGCCAGCCTTGGAAGGGGCACCATGAAATATGGCTACTGTCACCGGCAGCCAGAGCAGATGCCGAGCTGGTCCGGGGTACGACGGAAAGACAATGAGAACCTCAGCTTCAAATTCAAATAGATTGGGTCGCATTGATTTTTAATACCTAGAGGATCCACAGCAGAAAATTCACTGATACTCTTGCCGTTATTGTATTATTGATCTCTGTAAAACTGCACAATCTTGCCTTAATAAGCATCAGATGCTGACAATAGTGAATAGCAATGCTTCCGTTCCAAAGCCTGCTTAAAATGTGTCGGAAAATTCTACACGTTTAGATTTCATTATTGTTGCTTTGCTAGTTTTGATTTCAGAAGTGAAACCTGACTCAGTGAGAAAATATCGCCTCAATTTAACTAAGCTTCTTAATAAAATAAGGTTAGGATACTCTTCTTTTCTTTTACCTTTTTTGGGCCAGTCAACAATTTGTTTTTACTAAACATTTAGATTTTGTGAGCCCAAGCTTGTAAATACTAAGTTAATAGTCTTTTTCTAAAACAAGGAAAAGCTTGTGCTTCCTTGAAGAATGATACATGTACTCTATCAGCAAAATGCTAAAAATGAGATCCAAGAGAAGAGAGTACATTAATTAAAACATATGTTATTTTTCCATTGGTTTTTGTTGGGTTGGCTGTTCTGGTTTTTTGTTTATTTGTTTGTTTCACTATGGACAGATTAACATTTCTTCTCTCCTAGTATTTACAACCACATTTACTTTCTGGGTACCCACATTTTATTTACGAGTAAGTCTAAATTTTATAGCTTCGTAGTAAGATCACGATGTTAAAAAAAAAAAGCAGGTGTACCTGAACAGTGCTATCATTTAAAACCAAAAAGGTAAAAAATCTATTCAGGTCATCATTTTAGTTAAACATAAGATTTCACTTTCACACGGAAGGAGGAACTGTTGAAAACTGTAGCCCTCCATGCGAACTCTAACATCAAGTAATTTTAACATAATATGAATACATGCTTAATACTATATGTATGTAGAGAAAGCTCAATATATATAATAAAACTTATTACCACATTATATACAGTTAATAAAGTGTATATTTAGCACTCTTGTGTGTGTACAATGCAGGCTTCTGTTGTACTGAAAAGTGTATCCCATCTTATCATTTGTTTATTTTAAAAGTAACTGTGACAGATGTGCTAATTCCATCGGTGTGAACCACAGGCCACCAGCAGCATCACCGGTAGGGTCTTCAGGGCTTCGTCTGTGCAGCCTCCTCCCCAGACCTCTTAAATCAGAACCTTCCTTTCACAGTGTCCCTGGTGATATGTGTGCACATTACAGTCAAGGAGCCCAGCCTAAAACAGAAATCACCTCCGATGCCTCACCCAGAGATGACCACCATCAGCATTTTGCTGTATTTCTATTCACCTTTTTCATTCTTCTCTTTCAGTTTAAATCTTGAAAGTCTAATTTTGTGTATTTTCTGACTCATATGTTCCATTTTTACGAAAGATGCCAATAGAGTTTTAATCATGATTTGAAAATAATCAGTTTTAGCTATAGAATATATTCTGTATTCTATCAACTTGTTTACATTTCTTATTAAATCATTGACTCTATAAGGATGCATTCTTGCCATCTTATGAATTAAGGAATCTATATTTTACATAGCCATTGTAATTAATTTGGGATTCATCTCTGTTTAAATTCAAGAAATCTGTCTCGTGTCTAATAATTGTTTAAAATCTATTGCCTGGATCCTATTTCATCCAAGGTTTGGAACTGATAATTATTTCTTTCTATTCATTGTACCTTCCTTTTTTCCTACATTATCAACTTAATTTGAAAGTAAATTTTACTGAAAAAATAGCTTACTAGCTACCATACTAGAATGTTCTATATTCCAAGAATTCTATCAATTGTTTTACATTTCTTACTAAAACATCACATTAACCCTATGAAACACGGACAGATAAAGATGTATCCTTGCCACCTTGTGAATTAAGAAACTGAATTAAAAAGCTTAAGTAACTTGCCTGATATCACATAACTCAAAAGTAGTATAACCCTAAGGAGCAAAATATGGTAATAAATACTACCTTAAAAAAAAGTTTCTTATTCAATGGTAGTCTTTAGTTTGTCTTCTAAATAGCATTTAGCACATGACAATGTTAACATTTCCCCTTTTACATTAATTCAGAGAATTCTATTTATTAACTTTACTGCTATAAACAGTACTCTCTATATATGTAGTCAAAAGTATAGAGGGAGCATGGAACCCATGAAACAGATCCAAACAGATATCCAAGAAATAAAAAACTTGCTGGAAAGCATACGCAGCCAATTGAATGAGAGCAAAGATAGACTCTCAGACCTAGAAGACAGGTCTGCAATCAATGACAATGAAAAGAAAGACCTCTTAAAAATAGCTAGAGAATATGAAAAATCACTACAACAGCTGCAAGACAATGCAAAGAAGAACAATATAAGAGTGATAGGAGTGAATGAAAAAGCAGGAGACAATGCGAAGGATCTAAAAAGATTATTTACAGAAGCAATGACAGAAAACTTCCTAAGCATGAGAAAAGAACTTGATATACAGATAAGTGAGGCATATAGAACCCCAGTTACCCATAACGAAAATAAATCTACACCAAGACATATAATAATCAAAATTCCAGAAATTCAGCAAAAGAACAGAATACTGAAAATTATTAGAGAAAAAAAACAAATCCCCTATAAAGGTAAACCCATCAGAATCACAGCAGATTTCTCTACACAAACCCGTTTATCAAGGAGAGCCTGGAGCAAAGTATTTCAAGCCTTAAAAGAAAACAATCTCCAACCCAGATTGATGTACCCAGCCAAACTATCTTTCAAATTCAACAATGAAATAAGATACTTCCATGACAAAGAACAACTGAAGAAATTTATGACCTCCAAACCACCTCTACAAAATATCTTGAAGGAGATCCTGGAAAAGGAAAGAGTTAACTATAATTAGAAGGACACTAATAAAAACCCACCAGGTAAGACAAGCAGTTGAACTGAGATGAAACATAGAACCAACAACAGAAAAGACATATGGCAAAGATAAGTCAATACATAATAGTTGTAACCATCAATGTAAATGGGCTCAACTCACCCATCAAAAGAAACAGGCTAACAGAATGGATCAACAAAGAAGATCCAACAATATGCTGCATACAAGAGAGACATTTAACCCAAAAGAAAATACATAGATTGAAATTCAAAGGATGGAAAACAGTATTTCATGCAACAGGAACTCAGAAAAAAGCAGGGGTAGCTCTCCTAATTTCAGACAAAGTAAACTTCAAACCAAGATTAATCCAGAGGGACAAAGATGGCCATTACATACTTCTCAAGAGAAAACTCCAACAGGAAGAAATAACAATCTTTAATATTTATGCACCAAACATTGGTGCACCTAAATACATAAAACTAATATTAAGGAACATGACAGATCAACTAAACACTAACACAATTATAATGGGAGACTTCAACACCCCACTGTCAAAAATAGACAGATCAACTAGACAGAAAACTAACAAAGAAATATCAGAACTGAATCAACTCTGTGAACAAATGGACTTAGCAGATGTCTACAGAGAGTTCCACCCTGCAACAGCGGAATACACATTCTTCTTGGCTGCACACGGGTCATTCTCCAAAATAGACCACATACTATCTCATAAAGGATACTTAAGTAAATGTAAGGGAACTGAAATTATCCCATGCATACTATTGGACCATAGTGCAATGAAACTAGAATTCAATGGCAACAGAAACCAAAACAAAAAACAAAACAAAAAAAAAACAACAACAAAAAAAACCACATAAACACATGGAAACTAAGTAATATCCTTCTGAATAACAGTTGGGTCACAGAAGAAATTAAAGAACAAATTAAGCAATTTGTACAGTTAAATGATAATGACAATACAACATACCAGAACATATGGGATACAATGAAAGCAGTGCTACAGGGCAAGTTTATCACATTGAACTTCCACATCAAGAAGACAGAGAGAGCTCAAATAAACAACTTAACATCGAACCTCAAACATCTAGAAAAAGAAGAACAAATCAAACCCAAAGCTCATACAAGAAAGGAAATTATTAAGATCAGAGCTGAAATCAACGCAATTGAGACCAAGAAAACAATACAAAGAATCAATGAATCAAAGAGTTGGTTCTTTGAAAGAATAAACAAAATAGACAAACTCCTAGCCAACCTTATCAAAAAAAAGGAAAGAAAAGACCCAAATTCACGCAATAAAAAATGAAAGAGGTGAAGTCACAACTGACCCATCAGAAATCCAAAGGATCATCAACACCTACTTCAAGAACCTATACTTAAACAAGATGGAAAACACAGAAGAAATGGACAGATTCTTAGAAACATATGAATTACCAAAACTAAGCCAAGAAGAGATAAAAACACTTAATAAACCAATATCAGCCATTGAAATTGAAGAGGTAATTAAAAACCTACCAACAAAGGAAAGCCCAGGTCCTGATGGCTTCATGGCTGAATTCTACAAGAAATTCAAAGATGATGTAATATCACTATTCCTCAAACTCTTTAATGAAATTGAAAAGGAAGCAGTACTTCCAAAATCATGCCTGGAAGTAAGCATTACCCTGAAAGGATCCATCTGAAAAAGAGAACTACAGGCCAATCTCTCTAATAAACATAGATGCAAAAATTCTGAACAAGATACTGACCAACAGAATACAACGAATTATCAAGAAGATTATACACCATGACCAAGTAGGATTCATCCCAGGGATGCAGGGATGGTTCAACATATGCAAATCAATATATGTAACACACCATATCAACAAAGTCAGAGACAAAAATCACATGATCATCTCTATAGATGCAGAAAAAGCATTTGACAAAATCCAACACCCATTCATGATAAAAACACTACAGAAATTAGGAATAGATGGTCTATATCTAAATCTGATAAAAGCCATATATGACAAACTAATGGCCAACATCACACTTAATGGTCAGAAACTAGAAGCTTTCACACTAAAATCTGGAACAAGACAAGGTTGCCCATTATTACCACTATTATTCAACATGGTTCTAGAAACATTAGCCAGAGCAATTAGACAAGAGAAAGAAATAAAACGAATAAGGATAGGAAAGGAAGAAGTTAAACTATCATTATTTGAGGATGACATGATACTCTACATAGAAGACCCAAAAAACTCCACCAAAAAACTTCTAGATTTAATAATGAAATTCAGTTGCATAGCCGGATACAAAGTCAACACCCAAAAGTCAATAGCATTCCTATGCACAACAGTAAAACCACTGAAAAAGAAATAACAGAAGATATACCTTTCACAAATGCACACACACACAAAAATAAAATACTTAGGAATCTGTCTAACAAAGGAAGTAAAAGATCTTCACATTGAAAACTACAACACTCTAAAAAAGGAAATTGAAAGGGATATCAGAAAATGGAAAGATATCCCATGTTCCTGGGTAGGAAGAACCAACATAGTGAAAATGGATATACTTCCTAAATTACTATAAAGATTTAATGCAATTCCAATCAAGATACCAGTAACATGCTTCAAAGAATTAGAAAGGACAATCATGAATTTCATCTGGAACCAGAAGAAACCAAGAAGAGCAAAAACAATCCTAAGCAACAGGGGAAAGGCAGGGGGCATCACAGTCCCCGATCTAAAACTATACTATAAAACTACAGTGATAAAAACAGCATGGTACTGGCAAAAAGACAGACCTGAGGATCAATGGAATAGATTGGAGGATGCACAAACAACTCCAAACACACTCAAATACCTCATCTTCAACAAAGGAGCCAAACACCCTCACTGGAAGAAAGATAGCCTCTTTAACAAAAGGTGCTGGAAAAATTGGCTTGCCACATGCCGAAAACTAAAACTAGATACATGTCTCTCACCATGTACTAAACTAAAATCGAAGTGGGTCAAAGATCTAAACATTAAAAGAGAAACACTAAATTTACTGGCGAATAGAATAGGAAGAACCCTCAAAGACACAGGGGTAGGGAAAAAATTTATGAACAGAACCCAGACTGCACAGGAAACAACACAAAAAATTAGTTCTTGCGACAACATGCTGTTAAAAAGCTTGCGCACAGCAAAAGAAATCACCAATAGAGCAGGGTGAAAACCCACGGACTGGGAAAAAATTTTTGCTAGCTATCCATTAGACAAAGGTCTAACATCTAGAATACACAAAGAACTCAAAAATATCAAACCTCCAAAATTTAAAGACTCAATCCAAAAAATGGCCAACTGAAATGAATAAACATTTCTCAGACAAAGAAATAAAAATGGCAAGTAAATATATGAAAAAGTGTTCAACATCACTAGTCATTTGAGAGAGTCAAATCAAAACAACGTTAAGATTCCATCTCACTCCAGAAAGAACCGTGTTTATGAAAAAAATCAACCAATGACAAATGCTAGCAGGGTTGTGGGGGAAAAAGGAACCCTCTTCCACTGTTGGTGGGAATGTAGATTGGCTCAGCCACTGTGGAAATCAATATGGAGATTCCTGAAAAAACTACAATTAGAGGTTCCATTTGATCCAGCTATTCCCCTACTGAGGATCCTCCCAGAAGAATTAAAATCAGCGTATCACAGGAATATATGCACAACTGGGTTTATAGCAACAAACTTTTCAATAGCTAAATCTTGGAAACAGCCTAATTGCCCAACAACCAATGAATAGCTAAAGAAAATGTGGTTTTTCTACACAATGGAGTACTACACCACCAAAAAGAAGGATAAACTAGAGTCATTTGTTTGTAAATGGATGTTCCTTAAGAACATACTATTAAGTGAAATAAATCAGACACTCATGAGTACACATCGAACTGTTTCTCTGATATGAGAAACCATAAATGTAAATAAGGACAAAGAGGTATAATAGATATTATTTAAAAGGAAGATAATACTCAAAGGAGAGGAGAACTAGAAAGAGAGAAGGGGGAAAAACAGTAAGAGAAAAAAGGAAAGAAAAGGGAAAGGGAAATCATGGAAAAATATGAATAAACCTGCTGTAAATAGGGATGTAGGGAACAGAAGGGAGGGGTGGGGCAGAGGAGGGAAAACCAAGATGCACCATGTACAGGTACAAAATAAATGTGATGAATGTGATCATTATATGTACAATGTACCAATACATGTTCTTGGTTTAAAAAAAAAAAAAAAGAAAGTATAGAGGTAGAAATAGCAGACATCCCTATTTTGAGGCCACAGATTAATTCACATGCAGAAACAACAAACCTATAAGATCCTACAGAAATATGAATGTAGGCAGTATTCTACTGAAGTGGGCACGAAAAAAAAGACACTAACCTGGGCTACAGGTATGACTCAGCGCTACTGAACATGCTCAGCATGCTAGAAGTCCTGGGGTCAATTCCCAACACACACAGAAATACACACACACACACACACACACACACACACAAAATTAATTTAACATTGGAAGACAATTCTTTGAATAGAAACTCTAAGACCCAAGTCAAATGAACTGGATATTAACACAGTAAAATGTGAGGAAATGTGTTTTTCATGGCAGAGTGGGTTAAAAATTCTGAAATTTCTGTACCGTTAAACTGAGATTGAGCAAGTAAATGAATGACAGATGGTGAGATCCACATTTATATGGTTAGTGAGGGAGGTTACAGACAGAGGAAGGGGGGAGCTAGAATGAACCATGGGACACTGGATTAGATTTGCAGGTATCAGCATAAAGTCATACTTAATGCAGATACGGATGGACAGATGCAATTCCAGATGTGTATACGTGGGTTAGAACATGAGCGCATTTCCTAGCTCTGTTCACTGAAGGCCTATAAACAACAACACCCAGTAGTGAGGAGTATACCCAGAATCCATATATTCATTTCTGATACCGTTCTCCAAGGAAAGGAGCCAGCTCTCCTTGAGAAATGGCTGATCTGGGCACAGAGGCAGGGAAAACACAAGATGAGCCTACAGTATCTTGTAGTGATAAATAGTAAAGAAGTGCTCAAAAAGCAGAAGGAAGCGGGACTGTCAAAGAGGCCCAGGAGCCATTCTGAAAGAACTCGCATCAACAAAAGCTGGAATCGTTTGAGCAACAAAACAAATAGCACAGTATTAGATTATAGCCCAAAATATTTTTAAAATTTCCATGAATCCATCCATATTGTTATAAATAAATGATTGAATAAATAAATATGGAGCAATGAGCAAGTCTCCTGTGCAGAAGAATTCCAGATACTTTATACAGACACATATAGCCCAGGAAGTAGCGTTTGACCTCTGACTACATCTTCCTTCTGAGGGGAAGGGAGAAGAGTGTACTTTATGTGGAGAAACCAGGCAGACACTGCATTACCCAAGTGATTGAGGTTAATTTTAACATCATCACCAGAAAGTCACGCTGGTGGTCTGTGCAATGGACATGACGTGATCAAGTTGCTACTTTATTCCCCCATCTTTCTCTCGGAAACCCATAATCCCAGATTCAGCAGGAGGAAAACATCAGACAAATCTAAGTGAGAGACATTCGGCAAAATGCCTGGTCACTGAGACATTATCATAGACCAGAGGAGCTCGGGAGACATGGCAAATACACATAATTAGCTGTCCTGGATGGAATGCTAGAGCCCCAGGAGAAAACAAACAGAATCCTAATAAACGTGGAGTATCATTAAGGGTAATGTGAGATGTTAGTCATAGGAAAAAGTGATAAAGGTTAAGTATATAACTTATTCTCTGTACTTCCTTTGTAACTTTTATGTTCAACTAAAATTATTGTAAAACAAAAAGTTTATCTGAAAGACAAGGGTACAGACTGAAAGCATTAGTCCAAGAGCAGGAGAAAAAAACTGAAACCTTGAATTTCACCATGACTAGTTTGAGAAGCACTCAAGACTTTTATTATACTGAGATGGTCTTGAAGTCCTTGCTGCTTGCTCAAAGGTAATTTTCTCTTGAAATCCTGGAACTCACAACGTTTTGTTCTTTTATCCTCCCACGACATATCTTGCAGCAGACCTTGTCCGTGTCTGTTGCATAGCTAGCTGACTGGCTTTGTAAGAGGCTCTCTGTTTCTCTACTCCTCGTATTCCAGCGTTATTTAGGTTCGTTAAAGAGAACACGTTGTCACTAATATCCAGGTACAATCACATCATTACCGAATCGCCCAAAATGCAGTGAAGATGATATACGGAAGTGTGGTCGCAGCAAGCATTACGGTTGTTTGCTGAATAAGAGTATCACGTCAGGTCACAAATTAAACTGCGCGAGTAATATACACGATGTTCCTTAGTTTCAGGAAGCGCCTTCCTCTTCTATAGTCTTATAACATGAATTAGCATATATCTTCTATAAACATGTAAAAAAGTCTACCCGTTTCTAGTTATGCTCATACTCAAGTGACAATGTTTATGATTTTGCAAAGCATCTGAATAATGACTGTAAAAACAACCAATATGCTTTTTAAAACCACAAGCCTATAGACAGTTAAGATTTAACTCATCAGCTCATTGCCAGACGATTAGAGTTTATTTAGGTGGCAGAACAGCAGCGAAGGAATTTGTCTTTAAACTAGTAACTAAGATAATGACAGCTTCGGTAGCCCTTTGATCTCTTTATTGAGACAGGTAAAGACAAACTGGCGAGCTGAGGCTATTGTTTACGTCTGATTTATTTTGCCAGGCGCAGTGGCACACACCTGTAATCCCAGGAGGCTGAGGCAGAAGGATTGCACGTTCGAGTACTGCCTGAGCAGTTTAGCAAGACCCTGTCTCAAATTTAAAGGGGGGGGGGAGGCTGCTGGGGACGTAGCTCAGTGCAAAGGCCCTGCGTTCAATCCCCAGCACCACCAAAAAGTTTTTTCTTTAATTTGCCACTGAAATCAGTCAACAGTTTTTTGCTTACCCTCTATAGCACGTATCATCTATATGCCGTGCGCACACGTGCACAGCGTACACGCCGTACACACACGTGTGCGCGGCGCTCCTGGGGTCTCGTTTCCGCGCTGGTGCGCCCCGGAGGGGCCGGGTGGGAGCCTTCCCGCGCGTCTTCAACGTGACCGCTTTCCCTAACCGCTGCGCCTCCCTTGCCTCTTGCAGACCATCGTGCGAGGGCACAAGCCCTGCCAGGAGAGCGCCATCAACGGGCTGCTGGAGGACTTCGACAGCATCTCGGTGACGCGCTCCAACTCGCTGCGCAAGGAGAGCCCGCCGACGCCGGAGCCCGGCCGCGCCCGCGCCGCGCAGAACGGCTTCCTCAGCTGCTCGCGCTACTCCAGCGAGTCGGACCCGGCGGACTGCGCGCCCGAGCCGGCCCGGGAGAGGGCGCTCTACGCCGACGAGCTGGACGCCTTCTACCCGGGCGGGCAGAACGGGCACGCGGCCGCCCCGCGCCCCGCCGAGCCCTGCTACCCCGAGCTGCGCCCTGCGCGCGCCGACGGCCACGCGCGCCGGGACTCGCTGGGCCGCGCGGGCCCCCCCGACCCGCGCTGGGAGCCGGCCCGGGCCGCCAGCAGCTCGCCGCTGGACTACGCCTTCGCCTTCCCGCCGCCGCCGCCGCGCGCCTCCAAGGAGAGCCTGGCCTACAGCGAGAGCGACTGGGCGCCCGGCCTGGACGACTACGAGCGGAGGCCCAGGTCCTCCTACGTGACCCAGACCAGCCCCCAGCCGGCCATGCGCCAGAGGTCCAAGTCCGGCTCGGGGCTCCAGGAGCCCCTGACGCCGTTCGGAGCAAGTGCATTTAAAACCCACCCCCAGGGCCACTCCTACAGCTCCTACACCTACCCTCGCCTGTCCGAGCCCGCCATGTGCATCCCGAAGGTAACCCTCGCGGCCCCTTCCCTGCAGCGGGTCGCGATCGCCGCAGGATCTTACGTAGTCAGATTCTTACAGCTTGTTGGCTATTTTATTTTATTTTATTTATTCTGGAGGTTGAACCCCTGGCTTCACTCTTCCTGGAGAAATGCTCTACCTGCTGAGCTTACAACTCCAGTCCTTTAAAAAAAAAAATTATTTTGAGACTAAGTTGCCCAGGCAGGCTTCGAACTGGCGATCTTCTTGCCTCGGCCCCCTGAGTAGCTGGGATTAAAAGCATGCACAATTGTACCACTTCGTTTGCTTTTTCAGTGATAATTCATGTCCAAAGCCCCTCGTATTTCAACCCACGAGCCCCAGGCTTTAGAGCAAGACATATATTTCATTAAATTCAAAATCTGCCTTTTGGAATTGGCTACAAGGTTTCTGATTATAAAAGGCTAGGAGAATACTCTTTAGTTGAAGTATTTTATGACATACAGATAAATTTTATGCAGCAATGTTTGGACTAAGTTTGCTCTTAAGGAGTAAAGGATTGTGGGCCATTAGCGGGGCCAATATAGGGCTTCCACTTTCTTCCAAAGTTGACATGGACCTATGGAAAAGGAAAAAAAAAAAATCAGGAAAATGTAGTAAACTGTTAATGAAACTGATTTTATACAACTAAAGGGACAGTTGTTCGTTTTGAGATCACCATTATGTTTGTGTCAAAATAATACCTTTTGTGTGAAACTTGGGTGCTAATAGCTGATCGCTGGGATCATTTAGGTATGTTTTTTGTTTTGTTGTAGTTTTTTTCTTGGTTAAAAAGTGTTTTCAATGTTAGTGGCTGGGAATTTGCATTGAAATTTGGCTGTTCCACTATGATATCCCAAAGTTTAAGAACCATCATTGGGGAAGTTACTGAATTTTTGCTCAAAGCATAGACTTTGCGATGAGGAGCTCAGCCTTTTGAAAATACTATGGAGAGTTACAAATGGCTGGTTTTTCCATGATAACTTAGAAATGTTTCAGGCCTCACCTGTACAGCAAAAGTGAAAATGGAATATTGAGGGCAGTCGTGGATCATTCAGAGGTCTCCAACCAGTAGAGGCACTTGATTCTAGCAGGGTACCAGCAACATTTGTACCAGATGCCTTCTGCCCAACAGCTTCATGGGCAACACAGCAAACTCTGGAAGGCAAGCCTGCCTATATTTGTCTGCTGTATTGATTGTAGGTAACCAAAAGTTTTCATTTGCTTATTATTTCTTTTAGACCTAATCCAAGATGTTGACTAGAAACCATTTCAGAACATCCTAGAAGTGACTTAAACTAAACTTTAGAAGAGGCAAAAAGCTGTCACTTTCGTTTCCAGGATATAGAATTAAAATAAATCCTAAGATATGAAGGCCTAAAATATACACCTCTAGTTAAAATTCAGACAATCACAATATTTTCCATCTCATCAAGTTAGAACATCAACAGTCAGGATATCAGGACTGCTTCCACTTCCTGTGTTCTTGCCCACATGATTTCTGGAAAGTCTAATTAACCAACCGTCACAAGGTATATGGAGTCAGATGTGTGTATAGTAAAACATGAGATAGTTTAGTTGATTTCCTATGTACATCACTCTCTGTGAGTACACAGATTAGGGATCTGGGTTTTGGTGAGAGCCAAGGAGGAAATGTTGCTCAGAGTTGGTAACCTTCCGGTCTTGGGGCCGTCTTTAGCCCATTGGCATGCTTGGCCCAGCGAGTATTCATTTCCCAATGAAAACTGGAAACTCACTTATTTCACTTAGGAATTTCAATTTATGGGGTTCCATGTTTCTCTTGAATCAAGTAATAGGATGGTCTGGTGTCCCTGGGCCCACATTTTCCTGAAGCACAGGACATAGAATCATCTAGAGGTAAAGGCTGCTGTCTTAGAAGGGATGTGGACTCCCCAGTTTGGGATAGGCGTTGCCTAGCGGATTTCATTCATTTCCCTCCTTAGTATAATCCCTACAGGCTTTAGGGACTCAACATCATTGCGAGCAGTCCCTACCCACTCACTTTCCAGAGAGGAATCTGAGGGACAGAGAGGCACATGAGATACTTGGAGTTTCATAGTTTGCTGGGTGCAAAATAAGCCTGGGGATTCTTCCAGTGGAGGAGCACCTTCCCAATATATGGGTATATTTTGGGGGGGTGAGGAGTTCAGCTGTATTTGCCAGTACAGTCCATGATGGGTCTTAGTGACCCCCAGAACCTAGGCTAAGAGGATGAAGAGGAACAAAGCAGAAAGGGAAAGTATAACTTATGTCTTTTCTTGCAGACTCCTTTTTCTTCAGACTTCCAAAAATAAGTCAAAGGAGACCTGCCCTGAAATCTGGCTTTGCCAAATGTAACACAGAAACTACTATAGATTAGGGGGAAGGAACAGGACATCCAACCATGTGGATATCTGCTGAGGAGTTCTCAGCCCTTGTACTCGGCTCCAAAGAAGCAAGCCCCGCTCCCTGTGTCCTAATAAACCCACAAGAAATTCATGAGCAGGTTTTGTGGGACGGCAGGAGGTGGTGAGAGTGTTGGTAACTAATATGTTTACTTCATTAAAAATATAACATCTCTCTAAAAAGAGTTAGGTGCCTGCATCTTTAGAACTATGTATTTTTTTAAAAATCTACCAATCACATTTGAGTTTCCAGCTGAGGGAAGAAATAGCAATCACGACTGGGATGATTGGCTTTGCCTCATAGAACTTTCTAGAGGAGGGTGGGTAATGTTCACATCTCCCGTAAAAAGAGAAAGCACAAAACTCATGTAGGCCTCCAGTTGGAGCAAACTGAGGAGCGTTGTGTGTTGGACACTGGTTTTACATTTTGGCATAAAGAAAAATTTAAATACTAATATTAATTCACAGCAAAAAAAAAATGCTTCTCCAGTATTATGTACCTGCATAATTTTCCTGAGAGCATGATAGGAATCAGGAATGCTCTATGAAATCTGCTGATACAGACATCTACTTTCTACTTTTGGATGTTTCTTTGCTATGTTTGAGCAGATGAAACATTGAGGTGGGGAAGGAAAGTCAAACAGAAACCATACTCACCACCATTCATACCACAGAACTCTGCCAGACGAGGAGGAAGGTGCTTTCCACCTCCCCTGCAGATGGATCTGCCTTATAGGGAGGGGAACCGGCCGGCAGTGTTGCTACCTGTGTACCTGAGGCTGCTCATTCCCTCTCCAGAGAGAAGGCAGCTATTGGCTCTTGAGTCTTGGTGCTGGCCCAGCTCATCCGTTCCTTGCTCTGGCTGCAACCGCCAAAAAGCCCCAATGTGATAACACTCCTGCCAGCTCATTAAGCACTCTGCATGCCAGATACACTCCTTGTCTTGTTGATCCTCTTGTGCCAGTTGCAGAATGAGAAGAGTATTGAGAGGTGGTGTAGCAGCCCGGTCAGTCAGCTCTTCACCTGGTTGGGATCCTTCTTTCTGGTCTCAACCTCTTCATCAAACATGAAGCCCTACCGCATGGGTGCAGCTTCTGAAGGTACCAAATCTTCAACTTGCTTTCTTACAATTCTTTTTAATGTCTCACATAGTCAAGTTGCATTAGCAATTATTAAGCTAGCAAATTAATTCAGTAGTTAGGTTGCATCATCCTGTTTCATTCAACCTCAGTGTTTCTCAACCTTGACATCACTGACATGTTGGGCCTGGTAGTTCCTTGTAGTGAGGGGCCAGCCTGTGCATGGTAGGGTGTTAATAGCATCCCTGACCTCTCCCCACTGCATACCAATAGCACCCCTCTCTCATTCATGACTACTAAAATATCCAGACGCCCCAAAATGTCCCAGGACAGGGAAATGTAAGATCAGCCCCAATTGAGAATCGCCACACTATTGCTACCCTTGATTAAGTACTTTGGGTTTGGTAAGGATGTAGTTTGGCGGAGGTAAGTTCAAGTCCTAATAGTTCCACTTACTAACTCAGTGAGCAAGATCTTAACTGTGTATCCACTTCTTATAAAATGGAGGTAAAGACAGTCCCTGCCTCCTCATGTTGTAAGAGGGCTTAATAAGGAACTAAGTTAGAACAGCCTAATTGATCATACGGTTAGTCTACATGTCACTCTCCTGTGTTACAAACTTTTATGCATTTTCAAAACATGGGAACAAATTTCATCTGATGACCTCCACAGCCCTCCCAAATAGCTTGTGACTGTCCTCACCTTAGCATTGTACGTGATGGAAAGCAAGACTAGCTGAGTTGAGGACCCTAGTGCCACTACCCAATGTTTGCTCCACTCTAGAATGGAAGTGAAATTCTCGTATCTTCCATGGAAGCCAAAGGCTAAATAAGAACGATCCAACTCTTCATATCTGTATTAGTCAGCCTTTGCATGGCTGGGACAAAATATCTGACACCCACAATTTAAAGAAGTTTAATTTGGCTCATGGTTTCAGAGGCTTCAGTTCATGGTCAGCTGGCTCCATGGCAGAAATATGGTGGAAGTGCATAGTGGAACAAAGCTGCTCACTTCATGGTGGCCAGGAAGCAGAGCACAGAGGAAGAACCCCAGAGAAAGATATTCCTCCAAAAGCACAGCCCCAGCAATGTACTCCTCTAACTGGCCCCACCTTCTAACAACACATGCAGCTGTGAACACAATTCAGCTATGATCCAATCACCTCTCCAGGGGTCTCTTAGTCCAGTCAAGTTGGCAATTAAGATAAAATGGCACACTCTCCAGCCAGCCCTACCTGTTCATTCCACCATCTCCCTGCACAGGGCTAGTGAGAGTAACCAGTGCCACAGACCAGGGTGTCCCAACAGATGACATATTAAGGAGTTCTGAGTGAAAAATGATAAATACAAAGAAAAATATGGCACAATTCCCCAGGCCCTTTTTCTGAGATGGCATATGTTCTTTCATTGTTTAGCTATCACTTTGCTTTCTCTGAAAGGAAAAAGCACTAGAACCAGTGTGCTCCGTGTTCCTTTGTCAATAGCTTAGTGACTCGTTCTTTGTGGCAGATGTCATGCCCAGATTCAGCTGCGGCTGCAGGAGCAAAATGACAGCTCCTTCTCTACTGCGAATCTCTCTCAGAGATAAGGGGCCTGATATGTTGTAAATGACCATGCTAGTGAAGCCCGAGGAGCTGCCCCAAACTCTGACAAAGGAAGAAGGAGAGAAAGAGAATCACTCCATATCGCATTAATATTGCCTTTAGCTTAATTTTTGCATAAATGCCTGCTCTAAGGTTCATCAAGAATCCAGAGGTGACTCGGTGTTACGTCTCTAACGTTTGACCCTTCTGATGGAGATGTTAGCACGTAAATGGACACATCTTCCTGTGGATGTTCTGTGGTCCAATATAGATAATATTTTGGTCATTATGAATGGGTTTTCCCATTACCAAGTTAAAAGTGAAATGAATCTACAGCGGCACTGTCCATCCCCATTGCTCTCAGAGGCCCTGACACAGTTGAAAAATATTTCGAGGCAAACAGCCAGACCCTATAGACACAGAGTCCCTCCACGTTGCTGCAGGCAGTGGGGATCCCAGGTCACAGCACTCTGCTCCATCGCACTGCTCTTGGACAGGGGTGCATTCTTTGAGTCTGTAGCTGAAACTTCCAGGGGTGCGCTGGCTATGCCTGTTCGGCAGTGGAGGGAGAGCCTGTAGTCCTGTGTCCTTGAGCCTACTGATTGCAGAGCGATACATTTCATCGTGGAACTGGGCTCTGCCTATTTGCAGAGGTCATGAGCTTGTTATATGAGTTTTCTGTGTGCATGTGTTTATATTTCGTAAAGCAGGGAAGTACATGACTCTTCAAACTTTGTGTCAGAAGGTGTACGCTCCTACATGCCTAAATGGGCATCCTGTGTAATGGCTGTGGGAGATTCCCTGCCAAAACACTCAGCATGATAAACAGCTTTCCAACACATGCAATTTGGAAATCCAGTTTATGGGTGTAACCGTTCGGAATTTAATCTAATTCCAGGGCCCCCTGCATTAGCATTTTAAGGAGACACTTTGAGATTTTTAGTTTGTTGTTTGTTTTTATTGTGAGGCACTGGGGATGGAACCCAAGGCCTTTGCACTGAGCTATCTGCTCAGCTGTTTAAATTTTTTATTTTGAGACAGGGTCTTGCCAAATTGCTAAATTGTCTAGGATGGGCTTCATCTTGCGTTCCTCGTGCCTCAGCCTCCTAGAATGTTGGGATTATAGGCATGCACCACCACACCTGGCAAATACCTTGATTTTTTGGGGTGCCACCCAGGGCCTGCCCAAGAGCACTACGTCTTGGCAGTGGTCACAAGTGCTTGCCTCTTGTGTTGGAAACTGAACGGTAGCTGAAAATGTGTGCTGTGTCCCTGTTATTTCAGCCAAGCCAAATGTGAAATATCTCCTATGCAATAGAGCTGTTCCATTTTATAAATGAAAATATGTAATTCAGCAGAAACTGACCATGACTGGCTGAGTTGAGGTTTTGCCTCAAATGGGAGCAGTGGTGACTGCTTTATTAGAATACAATTGGAGATTGAGTAGTTCCCTAATACCCTGAAATCCCAGAGACAGAATCAGGTCCCTGGAACAGCAGCCGCCTCTGTCAGAGGCCAGAGAAGCAGAGCCGGAAATTGAAGGGTGGAGACTCTTGCAACCATGGGCCATGGGCCAGGCTGTCTGCCCCGTATAAGGGGAAGGGTGAGTGAATTAGAATTGCAGAGCACAGCTGGGGTGGGGGGTAGAGGATGCAATGACTCCTCTTCCCTTAATTACCAGTCTTTAAAATGTCCCTGAAGAGAAAGCATGTCGGTGATTCTCCCTGGAATTCTTACGAGCTTTGGTTTTTCCTTTCCAGTGCCGAGGCGGGTCCTACTCACATTTTTCATTGAGTCAAGTCAGGACAATTAAAGATGTCCTTTCTGTGCTCAGATAATAAAGGACTATGATTTGCTTTTATCCCACATTTGATTTATGCACAGCAGGCAGCACCAAGTCTGGCTTTTTCCTTTTGGAGCTGAGTGATTTCTTTGTTTTATTGTGCTCCGAAAGGTGTATTGGAGCATTACACCGAGCGCTGGAAGCAGCCGCCTGTCATCCTCTGTAACTCTCCATCCTTCATGGAACGTTTTGCAATCCCCATTCTGTGGGACGGGGACTCACACCACAACCACCCTACACACTCCAATCCAGCACTGTGCCAAAGGCCAGGGTGGCCAAGGTAACAAATAGATGTGGTAGCAGCACTTTTTCCCCTTCGTTTCTTTCTCCTGCCCTCCCCTCACCAAAGCCTTTTTCTAGCCTTGGCATAAAATGGTCAAATGATGTTCTACTGCAGAATTCAATTTCACAGTTCAGTTAGGTCCTTGATTACACTGCCAAACTCAGATTAATGTGCATTTAACTAACATGGATCAGGGGAATTCAGGCTGACAGCCAGCTGTAATCGGAGCAATTGATAGCTGTGTGGAGTTTTATGCCCTGTCCACCCCAGCACACCACTGCTGAAATTGATTGATTAAATGAATTCATTGCCGTAATTATTTATAATTTTGATACATCACAAGCTTGTGTCTGACCCTATCCTTGGAGATGTAGTGCTCAGTGTGGAAGGCAAGCCTGGCTGAATTGTTAACTGGGGATTGTTTATTCCCATGTGATACAGCCTTTTTATTTTCTCCTTCTTATATTTTGAATAGAGACATGAAAAAGCACAATTTCTTTAAGAATTATGCTAAAAGATGCCAAGAAACCAAAAACCAAGTGTATATTATTAACCACCTCAAAAAGGAAGGAAATCAGGAGTCCTTATTCATTCTGTCAGTATTTTTCAAGATTCCAGTAAAAAGAATTCCTTCTCAAAACGTGTCCGATTTTCAGCGACCATTAGTGGCCTGGTAACACTGCTGCGGAGCAGTTTGGCAGCCTGGTTGGTAATCCACACAGCAATCCATCTAGTCTTCTCCCATTGCTTCCTGCCATATGGAAACCCCTGCACAGTCTGCAGACTATGGCCTCATTCCTAAGAGCTCCTTGTCCACTGAAGCACAGGAAGAATGGGAAGAAAGTCTTTGGCATCTGTACTGTTCTCTCTCCCATTCAGCACCTTTCCACCCCTCTTCCACATCCCCAAACCTCTACAATAAGCCTGAAAGGACAGATTCTGTACATAAATCTTTTGGAAATGGTTTGGAGCATGGGTGATGGGACATTCATCAGATTCTCTTTGGCTGGTTGTTCCACTGCAGTGTGTTTTTTTTTTGTTTTGTTTTGTTTTGTTTTGTTTTTTGGTGGTGCCGGGGATCGAACTCAGGCCCTTGTGCTTACAAGGCAAGCACTCTAATCACTGAGCTAAATCCCCAGCCCCTGCAGTGTGGTTTTACTAAAGGTCTAGCCATCACATGCCCCTCACAGTACTGTAACTAGGCTTGCTCATGTGAACTCCATGCCAACTTCTTTTTTCTTCCAGACTATATTTGGAAGTCAGAGTATAGAAAACACTGAGCAGTCCAAGCTGGACTCTTTTGTACATCTTTTTTACATGCATGGGCACACGTATGGAAGACAGTGTGTATAGACAAATTTATCATTTATGTTTCACCCACCCCAAATACAGCCTATTGTTGGAAAGCAAAGTTAGTACTAGGTATTTGTAAATACTTAAGAGTCATGTTAAGAGGGTGAGGAGACCTCATCACAGAAAATAGCTGTCCTAAAAGAGCCCATAGAAGAAAGATTGGTGTAACTGGACACAAAATTCGACACTGATCAAAGCAAAATGAAAATGATGAGTTAGGTACATAGATCATCAGCTCTTTTTGCTGTGATTCTTCTTTTTTTGTATATTTTGAACTGATTTCTCTAAGCCAAGACCATTAGGAAAAAAAAAAAAACTTAATTTTTCTTCCATCCCTCTCCCCTAGGCATTATCATCCATCATTTCTGGTCCAGTTCTTACCTCTCACTGCAGGCTGCTCAGACATCTGGGTCTCGATGCAACACCCTGACCAGGCTTTTTCTCTGTCATTGTCACTGCACACTGCTCAAAAAAACAATAAATATCATTTTTTTTAAACTTTATTTTAATGGTACATTTTCAATATACATATTGATAACATTCATCATTGGGGATTTGTACCTGTACATGATATACCTTGTTGCTTCTTTTTTTCCCATTCCCCTCCCCTCACCTCCTCCTCCCTCCCTATTTACAAAAGCTTTGTTTCCATTTTTTCCTTCCATTTCTTATTTCTTTTGACCCTCTGTTCCTTTCCCCCTCCCTTGTTCCCTTTCCCATTTGGACACTTTCTTTCCTTAAAATATCATTATTAACATTAGTATTTCTTACTCCTGCAAGGACAGACTTCCAAGAAAGCAGTCACTTAAAGGGAGCGAGCCCATCTTGGCTCCCAGGAAAACACCTTTGCAGTTTAGAGAGAACAAAGAGCCCCAGCCTTGAATGTAAAAATATATTGTGGTGACTAATGGTGGAAACGTCCGGGCAAGCAAGAAAACAGGTGCGTGGTGCAGCTGTCCTGAGCAGCGGTGACATCCAGAAGCCTCCCCGCTGGGAGTCAGGGACAGACCTGTGTAGAAATGGGTTGTATAATCCTCCTGGGAGTGTGGCACCATTTGACCTGAATTGCTTGGGGTAAGTTTTATCTCCCTGAGCCTCAGTTTTATCAGCAATAAAACGGGATACATTGCTCCTCACTAGATTCTCAGAGAGAAAGAGAATGAACCTGTCACAAACGTATGGGCCAGTAAGGTGCCCTGTCAGAGAACTGCAGCTGGCTAGGACCCGAATGAAGGCAGGGTTCGATGCCGCTTCACCCACACAGGTCACTCAAGCATTCCTCCTTTGTAAAGCCAGCTCTTTGTCCGCTGTCATCTTCTTGGGTGGTTGGAGGCCCCAAGGAAGAAACCACGTGTTCCCTCACCTGAAAGGAAGAATTAATTCTCCTTCGAGTAACGTGCGTACAGTTCTATAAATGGTTTCTCCTGGTAACAATTGTTCCTCATTGCTTTTTTAAGAGTCTGCACTCTTACCAGCAGCCATGAAAGACAATTGCATTTTTTTTGCCTGAAAGACCTAATTTCAACATTTAGTTTTCAGTAAACAGCTCTGCCTTCCATCTGTAACTGGAAGTTGTCCCCTTCTTGCAGGCTGATGTCCTCTTCTTTATGGCCTAAGCCACTTGTTAAGAGCAGACTGTGGGGGGAGAAGAGAGCAGAGGGCCTAATGCGGTGTGGAGCACTGCAGGACACAGCTCTCTGTGTGTAATACATCTTCAGAGATCAGTTACACACGCTTGTGGGAAATGAACTCAATTTTGTTTAAAGTTCAAAAGAAAATCCTTCAAGAAAGATATGGGAAAACGGAGGCACATGAAGGCTCCCAGGATACATTGAGAAATAAAAGTCAAAGACCTCCTTCCCCCTCCCTGGCCTTGCTGGTTAGCCTAGACTGGGCTAATCTGGAATTAATTTAAAGGCAGAATCCAGTCGTTCAATTTAGAGTGACATTTACACCCCTCTGCTCCCATCCTAAAGTTTTCTTTGTGTGGCACAAGTAGAGCGGCTTAGAAAAACTCAACCTGTTTTCTAATATACCAGTTTGATTCTAATACATGCATTAGAATTAAAGGTACCTGTCTGATTGTTTTGAAGATTAATGTGCAGGAATATAAATGCCATTGGTACATTGTACACTTCCAATAAATGTTATCTAGTTTCATTAATATGTATTTATTACTTATTTTCTTTTACAGTCCCACTATTGTGCTAAGCATTTTGTATAACAATAACACTACCTAAAATGTATCAGCCAATCACTGTTTGAACTTTTTGATACTTTTTGATATTTTCATTTGTGGTGGCCCCTTCCCCGCCACCTGAAAGAGTGACTGACATGGTAGTTGCTCAACTATTCACTTGTGAAATCAGTGAATGAATAACTAGTGATCATAGTTATTTTGTCCAGAGCAGTGCTGTCCAGAGGACCTTGCCGCAATGGTCGGAATATTCTATATGAGTAGTGTGTGGCATGGTGGCTATTGACTGCTAAAAAATGTGACTAATATGACTGAGGAAGTGAATTTTCAGTTTTGATTTTATTTTTATTGACTGAACACATGACCTGTGACTTATATCAGATCTAGATCCTCAGGGTAGATGGAAAGGATGGAGTATCAAGTTGAAGTCATTTCAGCAGAAATTCCAAACATCCCAGCAGAAAGAGGGTTCTTAAGGTGCTGTGTTGTAAAGGAGCCTGATGCCTAATCAATTAATATTTTTCGGGTACCATCTATGTATCCAGCACTGTGTTTTCATAGGATCGTACAACAAAAAGTGTATTGGTTCAATAGCGATGTCTGGCCTGAGCAAGGAGGTGAACATGGTGTGATGTGGCACATGGATTGTCTCTGACCTCTGTCATTCCGAGGGTGCCCGGAGCTCATTTCCGATTCTTTCTGAGACATGATTTCTGTCACCTACACCTGGAATCGTGTAAGAACGTTCCCCTCCCTCGCCTCCTGTGCCCCCAGTCTGCCTGCCCTCCCATTCTCCTCCACTGAATTCCTTCAGTCCAGTCTGCAAAATCAGAGTGGAATGTTCTTTGCTGAGATCCCTTTGAGGGTGGCCAGTTGTCTTTTTCACACACACCTCTGCAAATTTTGCTTACTCTTAATTAGATTTCTACTTATTTGGGGAGAATGTTGTGTTTGTTTACTTTATGATCCACACTGAAGCAAAAGCCATGTACTTAGCACTGGGAGCCGTGTGTACAGATATATGTACTATTTTATGTATGTGGTGGTATGCGCCACCTTCAAGTGTGTGAGTTCAGCTGCAAAGGAAATGGCCTCCCACCCCTGATTTCCTCCCCCTAATGCTGACTGAAGACAGATGTCCTTTAATGAAGGTTGTGGTCTCCATTGTCTGAATAAGAAAATAGAGCTTAAATACACCTCAGATAAAGCTCACCAAATTAGAGCTCCCCAGCGGTACACATAGGTGAGAGGTTCTTCCTAGGGGGTGCCCACCACATCCTTTTATCGCTTATTGCTGATTGCTATTCTGCCACACGCGAGTTTCAGATTCAGGTCCAGCATGTGAATATTCTCCATCCATGTCTGTCTTCCCAGGTGGATTACGATCGAGCACAGATGGTCTTCAGTCCTCCACTGTCTGGGTCCGACACTTACCCCAGGGGCCCCGCCAAACTACCTCAGAATCCAAGCAAAGCAGGCTATCCCTCAAGCAGCCACCAGTACCCTTCTGGGTACCACAAAGCCAGCCTGTACCACCACCCCTCCCTGCAGACCAGTTCGCAGTACATCTCCACCGCCTCCTACCTGAGCTCTCTCAGCATCTCATCCAGCACGTACCCCCCACCCAGCTGGGGCTCCTCCTCAGACCAGCAGCCCTCCAGGGTGTCCCATGAACAGTTTCGGGCTGCCCTGCAGCTAGTGGTCAGCCCAGGAGACCCGAGGGAGTACTTGGATAACTTCATCAAAATCGGAGAAGGGTCGACGGGCATTGTGTGCATCGCAACTGAAAAACACACAGGGAAACAGGTGGCCGTGAAGAAAATGGACCTCCGAAAGCAACAGAGGCGAGAACTGCTTTTCAATGAGGTACGTGGTGGGATGGCATCATCTTTGCTCCCCGGAGTCACATTGATTTCTCTTTTCAAAAACCGTACATGTGGGACTGGGGATTTAGCCCAGTGGTTAGACCACTTGCCTTACAAGCACAAGGCCCTGAGTTGGCTCCCCAGTGCCAAAAAACAAACAAACAAACAAACAAACAAACAGTACATGTATGTTTTAGGATAGGAGAACGACTCTGGAAATACAAAGACGAAACTAGTATCCCCTGCAATCTTGCCTTTGTAATTTGTAACCTTTATAATCTTTCGGTGAGTGTTGCTACAAATAAATCTTTAGCCTCATGTTTAATAACTTCCTTAGATTTGAAGGAGTGGAATGAGCAGATCAAATCGACATAAATGAATTTTTAAAGAGAAATGATATGTAATGCCCACATACGGACCCTCACTGATAATTCTCTTTCACCTTTTCTAGCATTATCACATGCTATCTCTGTTGAGTAGGAGTAAATAAATCTTACTATTTTAATTAATACTTTCATTACTATACGTCTTATGCCATTTTTATTTCTTCATCAAATCCTATGTTCTTTGCATACTTCCAATTAGGTTAGCAGAATTTGTCTTACTGGTACGTAAGATATTATGGAACCCTTTTTTGTATATTTGTTGCACATATTCTTCCATTTTCTCATGTAGCTTTTCAATTTATCACAGAAGAGCTCTAAAATACGTAGGAAAACATGAGTGACTGTATCATGAATCACAAGCATTTTGCAATTAAAGGTATTCATAATGGTACAAGAACATTGGAGAGACAGATGAGTTTTTGTACCTGGGAAATCAGAGTCCTAGAGCTCTCGAGTTAGGATATCAAGATGTTGGTCTCCAGCAAAGAATGTACAACCCACATCTCGTACCTCCCCAGAGGGTGGAAAGCTGCTCGACCCATTTGACTGTATTATGAGGATTCTCGTTCTCTCAGAGGTCCATAGACACTATGTGAATGCTCTAGCTGTAATTTTCAACCTCTTCTTTGGAGGCTCCTGGGCAGCCCCTGGGGCCCACCCATCTCCAGCTCCCAAGGTTGCTCATTTCTTATGCATGCTCCCCGTCTCCCAGACTTCTCCAGGTGCGTGGGCTTGACAAGCATCTTCCCTGTCGGCTTTCCTGATATCTGGAATTTATTCCCAGACCACAATAGCAGAGCAGACCAGGCAATATGGTACAGGTTAATTATTTAACACCGACTCGGAAACTCTGAAAGCAGTAAGTCAGTGAAGTCACAGAACAGTATACCTGGAAGCTCTCTCCAACAAGCAGGTTCCAGTTAGCCTCTATCGTGCCCACATCATATTTCATTTTACCTTCCATAGACGTTCTTTCTATTCAGACCAAATGTCCATGGTCAACCCACACCTTGCCCCAGGAGTTCAATTACTCTCTCGTGTCCTACTTCTGATACGAATTTGCTCCATTCACTTACAAGACTCACTTACCATTCACCTACTTGCCATAAGTTGGTGACCCTTGTTAGGCTAACCCACAATGAAACGTGGACAGCGCATTCCAAAGCAGATGCTCAGGGGCACATTCCCCCAGAACAGTCACCAAAATGTCTTTGAATGCAAACCTTGCCCCTGTGTTCTACTAAATTGATTTTTTTTGTTCCTGTTAGTTACCCTGGAAGCCTTTTGTCTATATTAGATTCTTGAATAAATCCTCTCACAATCGATAGCTCTCAATTAATTATACTTACTGTGTAAGTGTACCCACTAGAGAACAAACAGCCGAGTCTCACCACTGCAAGTCAAAAGATACCTTCCTCACGCACGCAGGTTGTGATCATGCGGGATTACCACCATGACAATGTGGTCGACATGTACAACAGCTACCTTGTTGGCGATGAACTCTGGGTGGTCATGGAATTTCTAGAAGGTGGTGCCTTGACAGATATCGTGACTCATACCAGGTAAGCTCCTTTATTATCCAGGCAGATAATCCAAGATGCGTATTATTCTAATTAGGATACAGCCTCAGTGACTATCTTCATGAACTCTTCATAAATTTTAAGCACTTTGGAGTCAGGGGGCTCAGCTTTCCTTGTCCTGTATAACCCAGAGTTCCCATGATAATATCGAGCATGTGTAGTCTATTTATCCAGTGAACACTCACCCTGACCTCAGAAGGTGATTAATATCTCTTTATTTCTTGATGGTTTTATTGCTTTTTTGTGATGCCGGGATCCCAGGATCGAAGCCAGGCTTGTGCTTGCTAAACCTGCACTCTGTAGCTGAACTACACCACTGTCCCCACACAGATTTGAAATGCACAAGCTGCTAAGAATGAAGTTTCAGTACAAGAACTAGAGCTTCCCATCACCCACATAGATTTCTAAAAGTGAGTTTCATTCTTCTGAGTTAAAGTGCTGCTTCCACATTCTAATACCACCCTGAGGAAGGAAGGGGCAGGTGGAGGATTAAAGTTCAATGTCAGAATAACTAACTTACTCAGAGAGAGGAGTTCTTCAGTACTGGTTAAAATGGTTTTTCAGATACGTAGATGCCTGAGCAGTTCTTTGTAAGCATTTAGAGAAGTGCATTTGTACCAATGACCCAACCGCTGGTGTCACTTTATTTTGACCTGTGGTGGCTCCTGTTGTGCTCAGCACCAAGCCATGTTCTCTGGGAGTCACATCCCAAAAACTTCCTTTTCTGGCCTGCAGACTTTACAGATATGGACTGGCGCAGACTACTTATTTTGCCAGAACTCGAAAAAGTGCCTTCTCCTGAGCATTAGAAAGATGTTCTTAAACCTGTCTTGTTCTTTAAATGTCATTTCCTGTCTAGAATGAATGAAGAGCAGATAGCTACCGTCTGTCTGTCAGTCCTGAGAGCTCTTTCCTACCTTCACAACCAAGGAGTGATTCACAGGGACATCAAGAGTGACTCCATCCTCCTGACCAGCGACGGCCGGGTAAGTTTACTTCCTCCATTTGTCATGCACATTGTTCTCTTAAGAACACTTTCTCGTGGTTCTGATTTTCTTAGTCACAAGTCACCCACTGTACTTCCCAGAAGACTGACAAGAAGGAAATTGCTTCCCATCTCTGTGTCATCCTGTTAGTCAGAATTACCTGCGACCTCAATTTGATGGATGATTTGCTTCCTTTACAGTGAGTGTAGGAAGGAACAGAAACTATAGAAATTTCTTTTTTTTCTGCCACATTCCTATTTTGAGGGCCGCCTTTCCAGGCCTGTACATGCCTGCAGTGTCACTCAGAATCCCTGCGAGGGACAGATGACCAACTCCACATGGGTTGTTGAGGAAAGTTTATTAAAGGGCTGATGTAGGAAAATCATAAGGAACAGGGCAGAAGGAGGAGTGCAGTTCTTTAGACTAGAACTCTAACTGCCCTGTGCCTGAACGGCTGAGGGGCAAGTTGCTGCTGGTGTCTGTAACAGATTGATTGTTCAGGGCTGCTGGCAGGAGCTCTGAACTTCCACGGAGGTCAGTCCACCAAGAAGCTGCAGGATGGAGCTGGGAATAAATACCTCAGCCTCACTCTGCTCCTTGCTTCCGCTTCCTGATGTTCTCCACTGGCTCAACCCAGTTAGAAGTCCTCGATGTAGTCAGTGCAGCTTGGCCCCCACGACTCTGAGAAAGGAAAACAAATAAAAGGACAAGCAGAAGATACTCAGGACCTCAGCACATCTCCAGGCACAGACTTGTGTGCTTCTGATTAGTGTGACCTATGCAAGGGATTCTGTTAAAACGCGGAAGCCACACGAGGGCACACAACATACAGCAGTCAAGTTTGTAATGCATTAGGCTTCGCTGGGAAAGTTTTGGAGCATAGACCTTTTTACTCTTTCAACGCCCGTCCGAAACTCCCACTACAGGTAATGACCCTGGAATGAACGAAGTCAGCCATGCTTTGACCGCCCCATGCTTTATAATCCAGGAACCACAGCCATGTGGGAAACACTTAGGTCACAACAGAATTGCCCAGGATTGGTCAAGGGGGCACCAGGAAGAAGCTGCCCAAGCACTTTGGCTTTTTCATATTGTTCTAAAATGATTATGAAGTTAATTAAGGGAAAAATAGTAAATTCAGCAAAGTGTAGAGATTGAAATAAAGATCACTCGTAATCCTGGTACTGATTTTCCCCATATATTCATGTACCATTTGTATGTAATTTGTAAACTTGGGATTATAATTAATGGGCAGTTTAAATCCTGCTTTATGCATTACTGCAGCAAAATATTTTTTCCGTGGAGGAGTATGGAGCTGTATATCTATCAGGTTTTGCTACATGGCAAACCACTCAACACTCAGTGGAGTAAAACAACCACCGCTTATTTGCTCACATAACTATGGATCAGCATCGTGGGCCAATAGCAGCTGGGACAACCGGTCTCTGCTCCATGAGGCACCGGCTGAGCTCTCTTGCATTTGTGACCAGCTTCCACTTGATGGTCGCACTCTCCTGCCTAGAAGTTGGCTGGCTCTCAGCAGGCCCAGCCATGTAACCAGGCCAAGCCTCACTCATCTTCCAGTAGGGTAGCCCTGGTTTAGTCACGTGGTGCTGGGGCAAAGTTCCGAGGAGGAGAAGGGAGGCAAGCCCCACTACAGATTCACAGCCCACTTGAGCCCCTTTTCTCTGTCGTGTTTGCTGAAGTAAGTTATTCCGCATGGCCAAGCCCAGAGTCCAGGGACAGGGAATAGACTCCAGCTGTTCAGGAGAGAAAAGGCAGTTACATCACCAAGAAATGTAGATAAAGAAGAGAAGAATTTGTGGCCACTTTTGTACCATCATCCACATAGCAGGGCAGTATGGGACAAGGGCAGAAATCCTCCCTGGCCTGGCTCAGAAATCTCCCAGGGAGGCCCCACAGCCTCAAAATATAGTTTGCACTGAGTTGGCCTCAGTATTAGCTCCGAGGATGGATACTTTCAGGAAAAAAAAAAAAAGGCAATTTCCAGCCTAGTTTTCTTTCCTCTGTGTCTTGAAATTGATGGTACAGGCTTCCTCGCTAGAAGGAGATATCTGATGTCGAGATCAGACAGAAGACTAAGCCAGCACATCATGTCACTTGGAGAGCTTCCCTCCTCTCAAGATCGTGAAGTCATTCCATTGTCGTTCTCGAGGGCAGAACTTTTGTCTCTAATGTCTCCTACCTGTCCTTGCCCCTGTCAAAGAACTTAAAAGCACAGGCACATTGTAGTGCCTACAGTCCTGGTGGTTTGCTCATAAATGTGTCCACGATCTCTGACTATCTAGTGAATGTCTACTGTGTGCGAGGGACAGTTACAGGACTGAAGGATGAACACAGAAAAATCACTTCTTTGATTAAACTTAGGGAATGGGAGTGTGATAATAAACAGATAGATAAGCAGATAAGAGGATCACCAAGCAAGTGGCGGTAAGTGTTAGAGTTTCTGTATTTAAGCAGAGTGCAAAGGATGGAGTGTCATGGGGCTGGAGCACAAGTACAGAGGCCAGTCAGAGAATGTCCCTATGAAGTGGCGACATTGTAGCAGAAGCTCTGGAGGGATCAGATCCTGTGGCTGTCAGAGACAAGAGTGTTCCTGGAGGAGGAAACAGACAGTGCAGTGAGCGGATCTGTGTCTCTTGGCCCTGTCACCCAAGGCTTGCTGCCTTCACGTGTCAGAACAGTGAGTCACACTGATTCCAATGGCTTTCTCCAGTTTCCATAGAGAAAGGAAACTTTTTATACAAAGAGGGTAGAGATGGAATGTGACAACTCTAGAAAAGGCTAAGAGTCCATTTTTATTCTGATTTATTTATTAGAGAATAGCATTATATAGCAGGGGGGATCTGTCAAGTGTCTATTGCTGTTGTAACAAAGGCTCCTCATTAGGGTGTTAAGTCAAAGTTCATTTTAGCATTTAGCTTTGAGGGTTACTGAGGATCAAGAGGCTGCCTTGTGGTGAGATGATGCCTGGGGTGGATTCGCCCTCACGTCTTCTTCACCCACATGTGCCTAGAAGGCCACCTGGAGACATTGGCCAGAACACCTGCAGTGTGGCCTGTCCATGAAGCATGGGCCTCCTGACAGCATGGTGGCTGGGTTTCAAGAAAACGAGGTGCAAGTACTCAACCTTTTTATGACATATCCTTGAGATAGAACAGTGTCACCTCACCATAGTCACCATTCATTCCCGATTCAGTGGGAGGAAGTAGCGAATCATCTTCAGTGGGAGAACTAAACATGGTAGAAGAAAAGCTCATGGGACGAGTGATATTATTTTTATTAGCATTTTTGGAAAATACAGTGTGCACACAAGAAGTACTGGATTCTCTTCCTATTGAGAGATGTTGAACATCATTAACTTTAGAGAAATACAAATTAAAACTAAAATGAGGTATGATTACATACCTGTAAGAATGACTAAAACGAAGAACAATGATAATGCAACTCACTGCTGGTGGGAATGTAATTATCTGGAAGATAGTTTGGTCATTCCTTTCAAAAGTAAGCCGTCATTACTGCAAAATAAACAGTTAAGACAATGACAGTGAATTGTTCCAGCTTATAAGAAAAAATCCTTTCTGGCTTCTTCAAACATGAGTAAGGAACTTATTTTATATCAGCTAAGAGTGAATTATCTACTGATTATCTATCACATACATCATATTTAATGAGTCACTAATCTCTGGAAGTGGAATATGGTAGCTGAGGTTTACAAGCGTCTTGTGATGTGGTTCGAGAATTAATTCAATCATGTGCCTAAAACGTGCAGAACCATACCAGTCAGGAGGTAGATGTTCAGTCAGAAAGCATCCCATCTGACCTTGCGATTAAGTGTTGCAGAATCACTGCCATCTTCCCTTGGCCTGGGGCTTGCATTTGAGAGATGCTATTTCAGGGCAACTAGCCAGGGCATGCTTTCCTTTTATCAAATTCAAGAGGAGGAATGGAATTCAGACCCTTGACCAGTAAACCCAATGAGTCTTTTGAAAAGAACACACAGTTGAGCCCAGCCTGGGAAACTTAGCAACTTTCCAAGACCCTGTCTCAAAATTTAAAAAGAAAGAAAGAAAGAAAAGAAAGAAAGTTTCAGACATCTTCCTTGAAAAGTCAGAGGGTCTGGCAACACTGTACTGAACTCACAGGGCCGTCATGGACGTGCTGTGATGAGGTCACTTCACAGCACCTAGCAGATGCTGTTGGTGTCTGCCTGGACCTTCATGACCCTTCTTCTTTTTTTTTTTAATAGATTTTTATTAAAATTTATCCAAAATTACACTTCTTACTTCAGTGATCAGGGACTCCACTTGCGTCTCTTTGCCTGAGGACTTGCTCTGGCCACTGGAGGGTGCTCTTGCGGCACAAGGCAGGTTCAAATTTCTGGAGAAGGAATGTTTGCCCTCCCCAGCAGCAGCCCAGAAACACGTGTTGAGTGTTGGTGTATAACTACCCCAGCTCCCGCTCGCTTCGGGGGAGTAACTGTGAGTCACTTGTTCTGCAGGTCCCCAGAACTTTGAGCAGAATTAAGCTCTAGTTGCCCACAGGGTTGATTGCTTGCTAACTAATCCCTGATTGGCTGCTGCTCTCCCTTGCCATATTTACTTTGTGATGGTGTATCCGGTATCCCCCAGTAAATGACTTGCACTGAATCCTTGCCTCGTGATGTGCTTCTGGGGCACACAAACCAACATGGTGTGTAGGACATGGGATGTGTTGGTGCCCAGTCTCCTGCAGAATTCGAAGCAGGAATAAAGGCTAGAAGAGTGGCCAGAGACCAGTAAGGAGTGTTTTAGAACCATCTGGCCGCCTCTTTACCATGTTCCTGATGGTCAGCTGGAAGCCAGTATCTTTTCACCAGGGGGGTGTGTCCCTCATATTAAGTTGTCTCCACCTGGCCATTTAATTGACTTAATATTATTCACCTGATTCCCATCATCAGTTTAAAACTTATTTTAATCATTACATTGCAGTACATGATTGCATTCATGGTGAGCTAGGTACAGGTACATAATACACCCCTTTCCCTCCCACCTCCCCCTTCATCTCTTGCCCCTAGCCAAGCTTTGCTGCCCTTACATAACTGGAATTTCACAATTAGAAGGTGATCTAAGGCTATCTCCCAAAAGCTATTGTTAAATAGAGACTCAAGCATGTGAAATAACTTGCTAAAAATCCATTCTGCTCCAGCAGTCTTTAGAGTCCACCCAGATCTCCATCCACCCTTCCTTCCTGCCGATCCACAGAGAGAACTCATCCTAATGCAGAAAACACAGCAGGAAACTTAGGTTTTAGTTCCCCTTTGACACTGCTGTGCAGCCTTCAGCAAGTCTCTCCCACTCTCTGTGCCCTATACACTGGCGAGGAGGGGATGGCGGGTGAGGTCCCTGTGCCATTCCAGAGTAGCCTCTGTGATGCCCTCCTTCTCCTTTTGGACTTGGCATCTGACAAAGTGGTCTGAAGCACAGCTGGAGGCATCGTTGTCAGACTGGCCCCTTCTATTTCTGCTTCCAGTCCCTTTGTCCCGGGGTCTTTGTTCTCCTTAAAGCAGGATTCCTCAAACTTGAGTGACATCAGAATCCAGTTAGGAGTTCAGCAAGAAACAGATTCCTGGGCCCCACCATCAGGGATGCTGTTGGGTCAGGCTAGGTGGAACCCAGGAACTTGCCTTCCAACATGTTCTCACATGATCCTGATCTCACGTGACGCACGCGATAAGCACCGCTGCTCCCCAGAACCAGTCAGGAAAGCAGCCATCTGTTGCCCTGGCACCACACTTGGAGCAAAGACAGAAGCCTTTAGAGTTTATGCAATTTACAGAGCATGGTTTTTGAGATTGTATTTTTAAAACTGAAGTTATCTTGTGAATAGACTTTCCTTTCCCATTCCTCCCACTCTCAATCTTTTTCTGGAGCCCTGAATTCCTCGGTAGGACACATTAGAGATGGATAGATCTTGAGTTTAAATAGCAGCTTTGTCTATTCTCCAAACTCTGGTTGTCTGGTTCTTGTGTAACAAGGCACATCTCCTTCTGTGGGACAGGCAAGGTACTAGTTGTGGTTCTTTGGTTTTCTTAACCCAAACTAAGTGCATCAGTGAGACAGGGTGGCTTCCCAAGTAACAGAGGTACACGATCCATCTAAAATAAGGCTCAGCTTAGAGACTATGTGATTTGCTTTTAAGATCTGCCCACAGTGCTTTATTATACTCATTACTTGAGTTCTTATTATCTACTTGCAGATTTATTTGGACAAATGTTGTGTGCAATTGTGCTCTTTTAGAAAAGTGTCTCTTTTATGTACTTGGATGAGTAAAAAATCATACAAAAGCATTTATACTCCTACAGCAGCAGAACAGGCCTAACTTCTAAGTGTCTAGTTTCAATTTCTTATCTTACATTTTGTCAGGGAGATAATTATTACTATGCTAGATTTTGAGAGGCTTTTTCTTTTTTTTTATGTCAGCAAGGAGAAAGCCATACTAGAGAAGCTGAAATTAAAAGCTGCCAATAGCAAAATGCTGATATGTTCATTCACTTACTCATTCAGATTTCTTAAATTATAGGCCAAAAAATTTATCACTATGAATGTTCTTCCTCTTCCACCTATGTGGTAGGGTTGCAGATTTACTCACAATTTAACTTTGAAGATGTACACAGACACACATACACACACAATCTTTTCCTGAAACCAACCCAGACTTCACAAATTTCTACTCGCTAGATTCATTTTAAACTTCTTTATCCTAATTTAACCCATCAAATGTAGGCTCTTTGAGTAATTTAAGCATTATCTAGCAAAGTTCAGCTGCATTATTTCAAGGCTGAGCTGATAGCTATAAAACTCAGTCTTTCAAATTTAGCTACCACCGACTCCCTCCTCTCACCTCCCAGCCTCACAGTGGCCTCTCAGAGGAGAATGGGAAAGTGGGACCTCAGGGTTGAGGAGATACATTCATCTCCTATTCCCTTCTGGTCCTGGCTTCGTGTACCTGAACTCTTCTGCTACCTAGAATGAAGATTAACTTGCTCATCCACACCTGAGCTATTCGCAAGGGCACCTCTGCAGTATGTTAGAGCTCTGGTCTCTTGCCTAAAGCATTTAAAACTGTCCCCTTGGCTGACTTCACATCTTGCTCCTGGGCTTGTGCCCGGTACATCTTCGTTATCTCTTGAGATTCAGAGGAACCTTTAGTTCCCCAGAACATCCCACAAACTAGCAGCCCTACCTCCAGGCACCTCCACCCACGCTCTTGGGCTCACCCCATGGAGGCCATGTTGGGCAAGGCGAGGCTGTTGCCACAGGTCCTTCTTCACACACCACATGGGAATTTCTATAATCTGAGTCCTCTGGGGTCGATTCTTTACTTAGCAATGCAATTGCAAAAATCATTTGCCCCTAGAGCAGCTTTCTTTAGCTTTCCTTGGTAAATAATCCAGTCTCCCCCTACTCTAAACCATAAACCCACACTGATAATTTTCAAAATTGTATCTCCACTTCATCTGTATTCCAAATTTGATTCTATAAATCACTTTCAATGTTTTAGTGATGGTTTCAGAAAGACCCCCGATGTGTCTTTTAGCATATGACCTACTGTGGTGTATGTGTCTCAATATAAATTAAAGCTAATCTCACCCCATGCACTTTGTGAGCATAAGGTTTGGACAGTTCATAGGGCTCCACAATGAAAAATTAGCTGTTGCCCTATGCTATGTCATTTCTAGCCAAAGGGATACAATCAGCACCAAGAAACCATTCAAGATTGACTACGTGCTAAGTTGTTTTGAATTTGGAGAGGAGAAAGCTCGATATGGGATTCTGAGAAAAATCCCAGAGGAAGCCAGAAGTGCGTAAGATTCAGAGGTGATTAAGGATTGATGTGCAAACAGAAACCAAACCCCTCAGAGTGGGGAATAGACCACAGGCTGGCCAGCCCTTTCTGCTTTGCATGGAACTTCACAGGATTTAGTACTGCAAACCCCTACATTCAAGGAACCCCTTGGTCCCTAGGTGGTATCAGTGTGTGAAGGAAAGAATGAGGTCAGATACATGGAAAGGCACCAAGTGAAGGTGAGTCTTGAAAGCCAAACAGATGGATCGTCCCTGTATTTCAGTCAACAGTAGGAAGATGGGACTCAGCAAAAATACTGAGAAGGCTTTTGTCGTGGGGCCAAAGTGAAGAAATGAAACTGCACGCAAACAAATCTCCCTCAGTCTTAATTCACCTAATCACTAGATGCTCCTTCCTCTCCTTTCTCTTACACTGACTGTAGTGTATATGTTGCAAGCTAAACGTGTGCACTGAAGGTCTACAAAGGGGGCTCTGATTTCGGTAGGGCTGGGCTGGGCCTGTGGGTCTACAAGTCCAACAGGCTGCCAGGTGATACTGCTACTGCAAACTTCTGCTGATACTTGAAGTCAGAGACGCCTTCTGTCCCACTGGAAACCCCAATCATCAATAACTTTCACCTTGTCCGTCTTTAACAACTAGCGCTCCACGAACTACCTTCTTACACCTGGGAACTTGCCTTTTCCTTTCAAAATGGTAGTCAAATGCCTGAATCCTGGCTCTTCTGCCCATTAGCTCTGAATCCTTTGCAAGGGGTTTTACCGCTTTATGCCTTGGCTTACCTCTGAAATGGAGATAGTAACATTTCATAATATTCCAGATACTCCATATTTACAAATAAAGTCACATTCTGCAGTCGAGATGGATATGAAGTTTGGGAGACCTACACAACCAACTGTATAGAGTAATAATTATTTTCATTATTATTATTTTGCCATATTTGTAGCTACTAGATTGATTCTTTATCTATACTAAAATACGTTTAATTTCTTGAAACGCAGTCTGACTGAGACATGCCTCGCTACTTACCTAGACATTTTCCTCACTTTAACACTGACGCTGTGAGTAACCAGCAATCACTCATCACCAACAGAACTGCAGCGAAGTGCTGATCTGGTTTGATTTCCTGCTGATTCACAGCTGAGGACCGTTTCCACCCAGCACCCCCAAGTCGGTATCTGGGGCTTCTCTGCCTTCCTCACGTCCTTCTCTTTAACCTCCAGAAATGCTTCCACTTCAGTTGCCCCAGATCCTCTGCATTTCACATTTGGTCATCTTCTTTTCCCGTGCTATGGCTCTACAAGGCTGACTCACTACCACTTATGCCTCAAGGCTCCTCGAAGCCAGGTGCCTTTGGTGATGTGCCCCGGCACTGTGTACTGGGTGGGAGTTGGGGGGACACAGGTGGATGGATGCGCTTGTCAAAACTTATCACACAGCAAACCTAAGATATGTGCAGTTCACTGTATGTAGGCTTTCCGTAAAATGTAAACAAATATTGAACTCCAGTTAATGCTAAAGGAAGAGTGAAGTGTATTGATGTCAGCAATTTAATTGGACATGCATCAAAATAAGATGGATAAGCATATAAAAATAAAACGATTACTTAAAAATAAGATGGACAGATAGAATGGTGTGTTGTTAAACTCATATAGTAAAACATTAACAATTATACAGTGTACTTGATGGGTACAGAAATTTTCTTTGTACAAGTCTTTCAGCTTTGCTATGTGTCTGAAAATTATCCTACTAACAAGTTTGGGTTGGAGGGGAGGTCTTGTCCCCCACCAAATTCAGCCCTTTTTGCCTAATCCTGATCACAAATATTAAGACTTTGGATCTTCATTCTCAGAGGCCACTATCATTTTTTATGATCGAGATTCACCCACTCATTCAATGAACTTGATTTTGAGGAACTATTATTGACCAAACATGTTGTGGGTCCTAAAGCTATAGAAATGGATTTCTTAAAACTCTGACCCAGAAGATTTGGGATGAGATAGAAGAAAGAATCAAAGACGATTCTCATGAGTTCAGCTTAGGAGAGATGAGGGGTTAGATCTAAGAACAGAGAGAAGAATACTGAGTCTGAAAGTACCTGTGGTCATCTATGTGGAAGCGTATACTGGTTGGAAATTCAGTTGTGTTGTATTTTGTTTTGTTGTGTCATGTTGTGTTGAGTTGTCCTGTGGTCCCAGGGGCCAAACCAAGGGTTTCATGCATGCCAGGCAAGCTCTGTCCCGCTGAGCTAAACCCCCAGCCCAAAATTAATCACAGGAAGGAAAAAAAATGCATGTAGCAAGAGTAAGTAAAAAGAGAAAAAGTGAGATCTGAAACCAGAACAGTAGGGGACCCCAATATTTAAGGTATGGGCAGCAGAGGAGAGCCAGAAAAAAAGGTTGAGACAGGGAGTACAGAAACATGTGAAGAGTGTCAAGGGAGGATTTGTACCTGGGAGCCTGCACCTTTGATATATAGGAAATTTTAACTTCATTCGGTCACTCTGAACTGCTGGTAAGCCATGCCTGAGTCACTTATTTTTCTGGATTCTGTCATCACTAACAAGTCTACCTGGCCCTCTGACGTTCTCTTTCGAAGGCCATATACTAAGTCCTAAGGATGACCACTTACCTCCCTGACAACCAAGTGCTGATGCTCAGTTTCTGTGCTATGTTTCCACTTGTGCTGATGTTCACGTTGGCGTCTTCAATTGTCACGGGCAAAGGAGCAAAACTAAAAGGAAGAAGGAGCAGACACTTGAAGTGATATCTCAGCATCCTTGTTAGATGAAGGTCTTGCAACATTTCAAACACAGAGAAGAGGATGGTTGTTTGAATCATCTCGTGGAACACAGAAATCTAAATGTGTTCAACTCAAAAGAACTTAAAACTGCAACAATTTGTACAAGATTCACATTATGAACTGCAATTTACTTACACTAGAGCATCATCTGTTACATTCGGTTAAAGCTTTTGTTCTGAGATTCAGTGAAAATATTGTTTTGGTTGCATTTCATTTGTAAGAAGTTTTGTTATTGTTGTCATTGACCTATAATTTTATGAAAGGTATAACCAGCAGGAGTTTAGAGATCTGGAAGTCAACCTGGTGGCCTGTGAGAAGTTTTCCCATTAAAATAGGTTGTGTCTTTCCAGTGAAAGGGTCTCCCAACCTGTCCCCTGATATTTTTGAGGCTGTTAATGAACTTGAATTTGAAACACTGTCTGTATTTCTAGGACTTTGTGTGTACTTCTAAGCCTGGTGGGCAGTATCTTCAGATTACTCTTTTGCTGCTTTCTTTCCTTTTCAGATAAAGTTATCTGACTTTGGTTTCTGTGCTCAAGTTTCCAAAGAGGTGCCAAAGAGGAAATCGCTGGTGGGCACCCCCTACTGGATGGCGCCCGAGGTGATTTCTAGGCTGCCTTATGGGACAGAGGTAAGTGGTGACGGCCTGCGGTGGAGAGTGGCAGGGCCTGGACAGGCCCAGGGTACAGCCTGTGACCATGGATCGGGGCATTGAGTCTTGACTCGACGCTTGATGCTCATTCACTGGCTTGGCACAGAATAGGCGGTGGCAGAAAGGACACTGACCACCGCTGAAGATATCGGCACTGTATTCACCCAGTCCTTTTACTGCAGTACTGCCGTGGACAATGAGGTGAGGGGAGTCATTCAAACTCTGCTCCCACTCTCAATGGCCACATAAAGTGAAGCAGTGAGTCCTCGGATGCAGCTAGAGGTGTGCAGATGAACAAGCAAGATGTTGCAGAGAAAGGAGAGAAATCCGAGGAAGTGCCACAAGATAGAGATAGCATTGAATGAGCAATAGTGTGTTCTTGTAGAAAAAGTAATCGAATGCTAGTTTAACATATTCAACAATACGCCACAACTTCCTTCTCTTTCCCTGAGAAGGGAGACAGTCAGTCATAACCTCTAAAAGGACAGGGCTTGCGGATATGAAAATCAGAGGCAGAGAGGTGTGGAGGAAAGGCCTCCTAGGAATGAAACAGTGTGAGTTAGAGCTCCAAGGCACAACAGGCTGCTTTAACATGGAGGCCACAGGGCCCTTTTGGCTGAGTGGAGTATTTCCATACATTAGGGTGCTGATAGTGATTTTGGAAGTGGGGAGTCTGGGCCAGTGGGCAAAGGATATCTCCTAAATCCTAAATTAGGGTGGACTCTGCTCTTCCCCTTCTTTATGTGACCTCAGATGAGCACTCGAATTATTTTTCTTACTGTGGTTGCAGGAATGACTCCTCAGTGAAGGCCACTGCAAGGTGTGATAGTAATGCAGTGACCAGATAAGAGGTGTAATGAGGCCATTGGCAGGAAGTGACTAGAATGGGGATTTATAGCACTGCTGTGGCTTCTCATTGTCCTGCCTCCCCATTCTTTACACAGGAGGAATTACTTGTCATCTCTCCCTTTTCTTTTCTTCATTCACTGAAAATGGTTTATATAAAGAAAGGTTTTGTGCATGCTGCTTCAAAACAATAAAATGTAAGGGGAAATCTTCAAAGTAGGTGAGGAAAGGACTATTTTTAAAAATCAAATTAGTATAAAGAATCAGGATATATTCTGCAGTGTAGCTCTTTGCAGTTTGTTACGATTATGTCAAATACTTTTCTTATGGTTTAAATGCAACTTTCTATTCTTTCTATTTTCATAACAGAAAAGTTCAGGTTTTTTTTTTTTTTTTCATCTACCCTGATAGCCAGTTCACCTCAAAAGATAACAGGATAAAAATTAAAGTTCTACATTTCAGAATGTTTAGATACTCGTTTATACCTAATTGGAGGAGACCTCACTGGACTGGTATTAAACAGCCAACAAAGACGATTAGCAAACCTCAGTAATCCAACAGTTCAGCCTGTAAATCTGTATTGTAAATATTGAAACACTATAAATATATTGAGTTGTGACTGAGAATGAGCCTATTGGGTTTCCTCGGACACATTCAACATTCCAGAGCTTTCTCCTTGCCGGATCTAACCAATGGGCATGTGCCTGACAGGTGGACATCTGGTCCCTTGGGATCATGGTAATAGAGATGATTGATGGTGAGCCCCCCTACTTCAATGAGCCTCCCCTCCAGGCGATGAGGCGGATCCGGGACAGTTTACCTCCAAGAGTGAAGGACCTACATAAGGTGAGAAGTGGGTATTGCTAGATCCAAAATAGATACTGGACCTTTCAGCCTTTCTGTGGTTTTAAAGACTGGCGTATTGCATCCAGTGGGTAAGAGATCCTGTTGCGAGGGCGAGCGGACTTTGGACTTAGTTACCTAGTTTTGAATCTGTTCTTCTCCTCATTCCCTGAACTAGTGACTCAGCCTCTCTTCCTGCAGAGTTCATCTTCAAAATAAGGTATGATCAGGTCCTCTCTCAAAGGCTACTTAGAAGAGTGAATCAGCTCATCACTCAGTCACTATGCACCTGTTACCTCCTGGGGACTTCTCATCACTGGAGGTACTGCAGGATGGTTCCCCAGATGACCTGACTGTTGCAGAGCTTGTATTCTAGCTGAGGAGGCAGATGATAACCCATCGGCAAGCAGAGGACAGAATCATGTCAGAGAGTGGTTCGTGCTGTGAAGAAAAGAAAGCTCTGTGACATAGCAGAGGGCAGGAGAGGGCGTTGAGAGCTGGTGTAGCTTGGCGAGTACAGGAAGACCTTTCTGGAAAGGATCGCTCGAGTTGGACCTGAGTGGGAAGAAGGCATAAGCCATACAAAAGTTCTGGTAGAAGGAACATCAAGTCCAAGGACCTAAAACCCAGGAAGCAAAAGGCTCATGTAGCTGTAACAACATGAGCAAGAAGACAGGGCAAGTGCACCAGGGCTGGGTCATGCAAAGAGTAAAGGGCAAGTTAGTGGCATGCATAGAAGTGGCCACAACGGTCTTTCCTGTTGTCCAAGCTGAGGAAAAAATGATAAGTCCAAAAACCACCACTCCCAGGGCTGTCACCACCTCACAGGACTTGCTGAGAAGAGCCATTTCTATAAGACCCTTCTACAATTACTGACCCAGCCACGCCTCCCTCCCACCTTCTTCATGACCATAAGCAAGAACACTAGGCTGAGTTTTTGGGGAGACTGGTTTGTAATGGTAGTGTCTCCTCTTTTCTGTCCCCTCTTTTAGGGAAGAGCCTCAGCTGAATTATTCATGTAGATTGTGTGGTCCTGCAAAAAAGAAAAAAGGAAACTACTTGAACTGAATAGAAGATTGAAATGTTAACTGGGTTACACTAAAGTTTAAGTAATGAAAAGTGACCAAAAATACATTGTATGAAAAAGTCCCACACCCAGTAGAAACGAATACTAATGTTCCTAACAGCCATATAGGACAATTAGACAATGAATTAGACGATGAATTAGACAATGAATACTACACAGCAATGAAAAAAGAGGAGACTTCGATCATACATAGCAGGAATGAATCTCAGAGACACCATGTTAAGAGAAAGCAGTCAGAGAGTTCACAGCAGATGACTATATTTCTATAAAGTAGAAGAGCAAGCAAAATTGATTTATGCTACCAGAAGTCAGGAAGGTGGTGACCTTCTGCAGAGGGATGGGTACTATGAGGAAGGGGACCCGAGAGTGGTAGAAATATTCTAGATCTTGATAGGGATGGAGAGTAAATAAATGTAAGTAGAGATCTACTAATCCATTCACTCGATATGTGTACACATGAATGTACTTAAAATAGATGTCAAAAAAATACAAGAAAGTAAAGGGGAAAAGCTATGCATCAGACATTCTTGCAGAAGCCTGTTTCTCCTCTAGAAAGGGGAATCCACAGACCCTAGATGCCTAGACGGTAGCAGTTGCTAAAAAAATGAAACTGTTCCACTACTTGTGTGGCCAGCACCTTTGTGCACCCATCACTTCGTCACAGTTGTTCTCTCACTATTATTACCGTTACTTTTTTATTTGGTAAATAAATTTTCATTCTTAGTTGTACCATCATTTACATTTACCCTTGTTATTTAAAACTCGAAGGCAGTAAGAAAAACATCATGTGTTAATGAAGATAATACCTTATCTTGCTTCCCCAACATCTTTCTTCTAGAAGTTAGCCGTAGGATTAAGTAAACCACTGTGGGGGATGGGTTAGGGTTTTGCGTTGGTTCTTAAGGTGGTATCTCTGTTTTCGCAGGTGTCTTCAGTGCTCCGGGGATTCCTGGACCTGATGTTGGTGAGGGAGCCTTCTCAAAGAGCCACCGCCCAGGCACTCCTTGGACATCCATTCTTAAAATTAGCAGGTCCGCCATCTTGCATCGTTCCCCTCATGAGACAATACAGACATCACTGAACAGAGGATTCGTGTGGGTGACAAAGCTAGGTCACGACATGAAAATAATTCAGGAGAACATAAAGAAAACCACAGAACACACAAAAGGCCTGTGCATTCTAGACCAGCTGATTGGTGGGACAGTGTGATGACCGGCAGGGTTCGACATACCAGGGCATCTTCTTGTGTCTTAAATAGGCATCTCTCCACTGACAGCTGGCATGTTCATTTGGAGCATGGCTTTAATAAGTCATTATTATATTTTTCAGCCCTTCATCCAGCCAATCAGAAGGACTCAGTACAAACTCCGTTATGATACATCCTAGCCACATGCAGGGTACCGCATAGGATTTTCTATATTGAAAGAATACTTTTCTGGCAAAAAAAAAAAAGAAAGAAAGGAAAACAAAAAGCACTTTTTTCTTAATGGTAGCAGTGTAATGTATTTTGCAATGAATTTGTAATTTTTCTGTACAATAGTTTTGATAATTTATAGTACTTTGATGTCATGTAGCCATTGTATCAGTTGAAGTAATACTTGTTTACTAGCAGGAGTTTGAACAAAGCCTTTCCTACTTTTTTATCCCTTTCAGAAAACCAACAATTCTTTAGGAACTTTGAATACTGAATGACTCTCAATCACCGTCAGCTTTAGTAGAATCTCTTTCTTATCTTAACAAGTGTCTTATGTGATGGAAGAAGAATTAAGAGTGATGGTGATGGTGTGCACATTTCATTTATCCAATCAAAACCAATGAAACAAAATGTGAGCCACAGTGTGCCACCAAACTATTTCTTGGGATAAAGCTAAATATTTTGCAAAATCATATTTTCCTTCAAGGCTTCTGATAAAAAATCGCTTTTTGCACACCAGGATGTTACATCTTTATGCCCACCCTAGAATGGGCGAGGAATCCCCTTGTGGCCAAATTTCCCTCCCAAGGAGCAATTTTCAGTGTGAGGATCACTGAACTCAGTTCCCTAAATTGAATGTTTCGGCGAGACCTTGGAAATTCCAGGCTTACCAAGGGAGAAGAGAGTGAACGAGGCAAGATGTTTGGTTCTGTTTGTCACTGTTTTCAAAACTCTGTATGCTAGCACACCAAACTCTTGTCTGTATTTCCCTTCATACCACAGTATTAATCGCTATTGTTCATGTATCGTGCTGGAAGTCTGAACTGACACTAGAGGGTGAATTAGCGAGGGTTTTGTTTTTTTTTTCCCCCCAGGTATGATCTGACTTCAGTTGTGACCATGTTATAATGTGTTTCTGACATAGGAGAGTTGCGCTGCTGTCTAGACCTTCTTGAATGTTGATAAAAATGAATGACTACTACAATACATTTTGTGTTGCTTGTTGGATGAATTTGCATGTTAACTGTAGGCCAATATAGATTTGCCTTTAAAATTCTGGAGGAGCTACATAGTCATCATTAGTTTTATTAATTATGCATCAGACAAAAGCCATTTGTAACCAAACTGGAAAACCAGAGGCTTTTCTTAACAACTTCACATACTGTAACAAGTATGAATTTAAATTCGTGAAAATTCTCTGGTTGCTCTAAGCATAATTAAGGATTTTTGTAATTAATAGGTTGCTAATTATTTATTACAGTTAAAAGGATAAAAGGCATAAAATGACCTTCTACTCATTAGATTTTCAGTTTTCTCCCAAACTGGAAATGCCTGACCATAAATAAGATCTATAATTTTGTTTCATAAAACACAGCAAATCAATGTTTTATGTAAAGTATTAATATAAATCTGTGAGAATAAAAGCAATCTAAATTTAAAAAGTAGCAGTCCTAAAGTTCATGAAACAGATTGTCTTCATTTAGCTGGACTATGTAGAAGTTGAAAGAAAGAAGAGAAAAAGAAAATCCTTTTTTAGCCAGGACAAACATTAAAATCATTGCAGAAAATAGTGGATTTTGGATTTAAACATTTTGATGGTGTAATGGAAATTTTTTCTGTAATTTTCTTATCATTGGGTATTTTTTAAAGTATATTCATTGAGTTTACCAAAAGTTAACTGTAGCTTGAAAGGACCTGTGAGCACTAACTATTGGCAGAAACTGCACTTGCAAATAAAAATAAATGTTTGCCTTTCCCCACACTGTGTTCTTGTAAACTTGTAAATTTCCCACTTTTGTTCTTTTGAGTAACCGAGAGTGATTTCTTTGTAACTTTGGGGAGTGTAAATGAGTTGGTTTCAAAATGTATAATATCATGATGACATGAGGTGAAGACAAACATTGTTGTCTCCAGAGTTTACCAATAACGTAAAATTGGGATATAGATACCACTACTGAGAAAAAGTTATTAGATTCTGGATGGCCCAATTCAAGGAAAATCAGATGCAGGCATTCCACTTCTTTGTCTCAGCAATGCTGGACTGATCCGTGGACTTTACCAACAAAAGATATAAGAAAAGACTCAGATTAAAGAAGGTAGTGAGAATAGTCAGCCCGGAAGAGAGTGTGGGTCCCTTGCTCCTCTGTGGGTGTCAAGTGAGACTATCACTGATCCTGTGCAGCTGAGTGGGATACTTACGTATAAAGAGCACAGTTTGTTTCTGGAAATTGGGGAAGTAGCCTGAGATAGCAGTATGGGAAAGGCCATAGCATATCCTGTGCTAAGGAAGAGGACGATAGAGGGAACTTTCCCCAGATCAACACCTTAGGCTGTGAAAGGGTCAAAAGATAACATCAAGTTCTCTTGGCTATGTTTGATGAAGCATGGAAAAGAAGCAAAGGACATGTCAAAGCACGTAAGTAATGAGATTCCCCAGTGCTCAGAGTGCATTGGAGGCCTGCACCACGGGGGAGAGACAGAGAGATATGGCTGAGTGGAGCTGAAACTCCACATATATCAACCAGCAGTTCCCCAACCTTCTGTCACCAGGAGCTTGTTTCATGGAAGACCATTTTTCCATGGGGTGGGGGCTTGGGGAAATGCTTTTGGGATAATTCAAAAGAGCATGCAATTTAGGTCCCTTGTTTACACAGTTCACAGTAGGGTTAATGCTCTCAGGAGACTCTAATGCCAGTGCTGATTTAACAACAGGTGGAGCTCCTTCAGTAATGTGCTGGAGGAGTTAAGTGCAAATGAAACTTACCTAGCTCACCTGCTGCTTACCTCCTGCTGTCAGCCTAGTTTTTTTCTGGCCTCCACCCAGTATTGGTCCATTGTCCGTGGTCTGGGGATTGGGGACCCCTGATACACATCAAGATCATTCTACACAGTAGAGGTAGTGTAGTGATAATACCATTCACCTGGTATTATCAGGTGAATGAGGTTGAGGCATCTCTACTTCTTCCCAATAGCACCCCAGGCAGGCGACTACAACCTGCATGTTCCCAGAACCTCCCTTCTCTAGACTTTAGCCATGTGTCACCATGAAACCCCATGATTTCAGGGAGCTTAGAAGAAAGAAGGAGTAGTACAGCATCACACATCTGATCATTATCTCCCTGCTGCTACCTCTTCCTGTGGTACCAGTTCAGCCTGAGCAAAGGAGAAGCGTATTCTTTTTAACTAGAATGAGACTGATTTTTAAAACTAGATTAGATTAAGTGGCATCAAACTGAGTTATGGTTATATCCCTGTTACCTCCTGGAAGGAACACACTCAGTAGCAATTACTGGAGGAACAAAATCATTCCATAAGGTTAACAACTCAATGAGTTCGGACTCCTCGGCCAAACCGATCAAAAGAACAAAGCTGTGTCATCAAAGAAATGGTAATGTGATTCCAGAAAGAGGGAAGAAAGATCAGTTTGATCTGAAACAGAGATAAAACGTACAAGCAGCAGAAATTTTGTGAAAGTGACATTATTACCAGCCACTTAGGTCTATTTGCTCAGGTAAATGTGCTCATTGCTGACCCAGTCAGGGCAGGGCATTTATTTTCATAAAAAGGAAAAAGAATTTATTCGAAGCTAGATCCAAAGAGATGAAGGAGCCACACCACTCATATCACCACTTCCCGGGGTATAGATGTGTAAGTGGTCAGGGCCCAGAGACAGTGGGAAAGGGCATCCAATGAGACAATAGACTTGTCCAGGGTTGTTTCACTCTCCCTCCCCTCCCTATGGAAATGAAACTGGATTCTGACCTCCTCTTGCCAGCATGTACATATTCTGCCTATTTATCTGGGCTGAGGAAAGGTGCTGTAGTGGTTTGTGTCCTAGGCCTGGAGACATTTGAAGAAACCACTTGTCTCCAAAGGAAAACAAACAAACTAACAAAAACTAACTTTCAAACTTCCATTTTCCCACACCATAATGCAAAATGAATTCATGTTATATAGGAAAGTCGGTCAGTGTGTGCCTTGAAATGTTTGCATTTTGAGTTTATATTATGTCATTGTTGGTTAGGCCAAAAGAAGAGACTGAGACAAACACTTTGTTTAGAAGATGGTCCTGGCGAGCTCCTCATGCCAAAGAGAAGAGAGGAGGAAAAGAAAGGAGCGAGGCAAAAATGTGTCTTAGTGAATGGAAGACCACAGTGGGCTTAATCCCACTGGACACCTTCTGAGAGACACTTCAGAATTGTCCCTCTAAGGTACCAATCAGCCATCTCTCTTGCTCATTGGTTGAGTTATTCCTGAGAAGGTCCACCCAGAACTCCCTGCTTGGCCTTCAGGTAGATGCAGGAAGCTATTGCAAGTGTCAGCAAATGCTGTTTAGGAAGGGCAAAGGGACCTGGGTGGAACTCTGACAGCATCTCCTACATAAGCAAACTGTCTTAGTTACTTTTCTTGTTGCTAGGACAAACTACCCAATACCCACCAGTTAATGGAGTAAAGGTTTATTTTAGCTCACAGTTTCTAGAGGTTTCAGTCCATAGCTGGCTGGCTCCAAGGCAGGGTGGCATGGCAGAGGGGCATGGTATAGGAGAAACAGTCTATGGGAAGCAAGCCCCCCTTTCCCTTTTATCTCATTCAGGCTACAAGCCTATTGGTTGGTGCCACCCATACCCAGGGCAGGCCTTCCCATTATCCACACCCAGAATTATGCTAAGCTAATCGGTGGGCTAATTTAGTTATCACACACCCTCAATCCGTATTCACAAACCCTAGCTCCAGCCACCTTGGATAAGTCCCACCTATGAGCACATAAGGCTTTGGAGGGACATCTAGATATAAGCCATAACAGATCTAATTAAGAACAAATAGAAGATTTGAGAAAGTCTATGAGTTGCTGATTTCTGGATCAAAACATACTGTTTTAGATACAAAAAGATTCCTATTTTGAGAGGTTTACTCAGGGGCCAAATCTCACGCCTCCTTGTTAGCATTTTTTAAAACTTGAAGCTAGAAAGGACTGCAAGACCTTTCATGACCCACCTTAACTGAAATAAGGCCCCAAAGTGTTAGTTAATAACTGTACATTAATCATAATACCCACATATACCACACGCATATATACACATACAAGTGCACACATATATGCATACACATACACAAATTTAACTTCTATGATGGCAGAGATATTTACCTGTTTTGATCATTGATGTGTTCCTAGCACCTAGAACTGGGTCTGTAAAGTACATGATCAGTGCTAAGAAATACTTGTGATTTTACTTGTCATGTGGGCCTCTGTGAATGCCTCCGTAGTAGATGGCTGAATAGCCATTAACCCGGGTCTGGTAGCACCTGGACCCTCTTAGCTATCTAAAATGTGGAACTCGGGAAAAAAAGTGTGTTTAAATGCATAAAGTAAAATATACACAGGTTTACATCCAATTAAAATGTAGTTACCAAAAAATTAATACTGTTGCTCTAATGCATTATATAACATGATCTTATGATGATTCTAATAATTTTCACAATTTCAAAGTAATGAGTATAAATGATTTTTTGAGCTATCACCATAAAATATAACAGCAGTGATTTGTACTGATGACAAGTTCATGGGTTCTGTACTAGCTTCATAATTAAAAGAAATTATCTTTCACTTGAGATTATTAAACACTAAAGGCATATTTTTCCCCTCCAAGTTCACAGACTCCAACAATCCCCTCATTTCTAAACAGACAAACCTGAGTGGTTTCCTGGGCTAAGAATGGCAGAAGTCCTTGCTTAGAGACGTACTGCCTGCTTAAAATGAACAGACACAGAAAACTGTGCCTACCTGAGTGAGGAAACGTCTGCATTAGTCCCTTATGACCTTTCACAAACTCTTATCCTACAAATAGTACTGGAATAAAGACACTGAGACATATGCTAGAGAAATGCAATTAATAATGTCTGCTACTCACATCTCCAGTGTGTTAGGGACCTAAATGCATTTCCATAAATCCTCAAATAATTGTAAGGATAGAGCAGTGAGCGCCACTTTCAAATGTGTAAATGAACACAGAGAAGCCTAATAATTTGGGTAAGCTTGTACACATACTGATTAGTAAAGGCCTTTCAACCACCACTTTCCATATTTCTGCAGTAAAGTTACCTGGGGAGCAGGGGAAAGTTGCAGATTTAGGGCCTCACCGGGGAGACTCTCAGTCTGGCATGCCACCTTAGAACTGACATTTTTCCATGGTCTCCCAAGATAACTCGGTGGAGGCTACCCTCAAACTGCATTTTGAGAGAGGGTGATTTCAGGCTGTCGTCTGGATCAGAAAATTGGCTGTTTGCAATCAGGGGAAGTTGGCTGTCCAAGTGAAAAACTGCCTTTTCTAGTTGGCTTTCTGGGGAAGCGTCTGCCCGGTGCTAAACATCCTGCTCCACCGAGGTGGAATTCCAACAGAAATGATCGTTCTGAACATCTTTCATTTCTCCATTCTCATTTCTATGCTGTCTCCCACACCCACGCAGCTTTGTCAAGCCTTTGTTAATGGACAGATTGGACAAATGGCAAAAAGAAAGTGATTATAGCTTGGCAGTCTTTCTCAGGCTTCTGGTGAGAAGTCCCCTTCCTTTGGAGGCAGTTTGACTGTGAGCTATTTCCTGGCAACAGGGGACATCTGCAAAGAACCAGGCTCAGAATTCAAACCAAAGTCATCTGGCCAGGCATCTCCAGGCAGGCAGACCCAGCAACCACACTCAGCATCCTTTTGTGCCCATGGGCATTTGTGTTTGAAGTCCCAGTAAAAAAGAAAAACAAGCGTAAAGGATGAAATTGAATGTCTGTGGCTTATCTGTTTACTTTTTTTTCCTGTCTCTCAGCATGGGAAGAAATGCGGCTACAGGAGCCATCACCTTGCGTGTTTCCACAGGAGAAGCCACAGAGTGTAAGACAATGGCAACAGGTATGAATGAAACCCAGAGCTGGGCCAGAATGGATTGGTCCGGCCGGAGGAATGCTGGGCACAGACCTACGAGACAGCGCTACCCCGGCCTGCACCCCGGGCCTCCTCCTTCCCGGGGCTCCCCTTCATCTCATTTGGTTCATAATGAACATAAGACAGAACTGAGAGAAATTATGGCCAGTTTCAAAAGAAATTAAGGTAAGTTTAAGATCTAATTTAAGACAGTGATATAAAAGTGGCAAAGTAAAAATTGATGCTAATCATCCAGGTGAATGGCAATAATGACTTTTATTTGTAACATGTATTAAAGGTAGAAAACTCCCCTAATTTTGAGAATTAAGAAATTTGGATTCCAGGAAGATTGAAGTAGTCAGTTTGGCTATAAGGATGCAGCCTTACGTCAACATTTTGAAGAAACAGGGAACTCCACTCTTTTTAGGATGCATGTTTGTGTGCATAGCTGTCATTCACTCAGGTGCCCCTAAAGACTTTACACTGTAAAGTTCACTACTGTGTACCCAGCCCTGAGTGTGCATTCAGAAGGTGCTCAAATTCAGTGTTTGCTGAGTACGCGAATGAACGACAATTCCAAAACTAACAATAAGCATACATTTTGTGAGTACAACTTGAAAAATAATAAAACAAATACAAGGGCATATTCAGAAATATGCGAAGTAAAAAGCTCCTTTAACAAAAGATTTTCTCAGATTTAGAAAAGTCCAACTTGTTTCTTCAAGGTTTACAGAAAGGAAAGGCAAAACATTGTAAGGGCCTAAGTGTCTACTTCTCCCCAAATCCTTAGATGGTTCTAAAAAAAGAATATAAAATTTGTTTAAAAAAAAATACCTGAGTTGCTAAAATGCAAAGGGCTTGTGAAGTCTGGAACATAAGGGTTAGAAGACCATGGATGAAAAATGAGTGCAATCAACCACCCTTGGGGGCATCTTCTGACACCAAATTTGTCTCCTTTCCTCGTGTGTGACTTTTACAAGGAGTCAGCATTTTTCTCCTGCTGGTACCAGGTACACACTGAAGAGAGATTGTTTAGAGGGGAAGATTCAAGATGACAGAACAGCAAACAAATGGGGAATAGCGACCGGCTGATACTTAGCAAGATTTGTTGGGATAATGAACTTCTAGCTTACCCAGCTGTCAACAGTTAAAAACTCAGACCCAAGAAAGACCTTCAAAGTGTAACCACTCAATATTTGCCACTTGTCCAGTCTATCCATTAATACAGCCTTGGCAAAGCTGCACGGGTGTGGGGGACACCACGGAGATGAGAATGAAGAAATGAGAGGAAAGATGTTAAGCAGGACCATTTCTGCTGGCAGCCCTCTCTGTGGACTGGCATGAACTCAGGAGCTGCCCCTCTGTTGGTGGAGATTGTGTAATGGGGGCTGGAGGAGATGCCCACTTAGGAGAGAAAAGGATTTCCTCCATCCCTACTCTATTCTAAAACAAATGATCATTTAGAAAATTAATACAACCCAAACTGTGTATACTTCTCTAGGAAGTGTCACTATATTACATTTTATTGCAAACAAAACTCAGTCTAGGCTACTGTGTCCAGACTAGCTTTTTAATCCAAAGCAAAGCTTCTTCTGAGAAGCATCAGAAGCAATATTAGTGCCATCATTTGAGAGGGCTCATTCATTAAACTGATTATGTTTCCCAAAATAAATCCATGCCTTTTCACCCGAGAAAGTCAACTCGGGTCTCAAACATCCACCAAAGGCTTAGGCCCAAACCTTTCACACAGCCCGTGGGGCCACTGTTGGGAGATGACGGAACCTTTAGGAGGTGGGGCCCGGTGAAAGGAAGTCAGGTCTTTGGGGGTGACCTTGAAGAAGCTACTAGACTCCAGGCCCTCAGATCTCATTGTTCACACCATGAGATGAACAGGGCTCCACAGTGTGCTCCACCATGATCTACTAAGGCTGAGCAGTTAGGACAGAAAGCTGTGAAATCATGAGGCAAAATAAACCTTTCCTTTCTTTTTCTTTTTTCTTTTATCTTTTTGCAGTACTGGAGACAGAATCCAGGGATTTCACACCGAGCTACATCCCTAATCCCTTATTTTTTCAATTTTTTGAGACAGGTTGGTCTCACTAAGTCAGTTACGTCGCCTAGGCTGGGCTCAAACTTGCAACCTTCCTGCCTCATCCTCCCAGGGTGCTGGGATTACAAGCATATGCCACTACACCCAGCAAACTTTCCCTTTTATAAGCTATTGGTCTCAAGTATTTGTCACAGTGACAGAAAGCTAATAAAACCCTCATTTCATCCCTTCCCATTCTTTGCTTTTATTTTTGCAGAAAGGAAAAAAGAAAAAGCCCATCTTCATCCTTCCCCCTTTTTCCTCTGGATGCTTCTACATCTTAATTTAGTTTTTGTTTTTGTTTTTTGTTTGCTCGTTTGCTTGTTTTAAGAAAGCAGCCAAAGACCAGAGAGTAGTGTGTTTTAATTCACTTTCAAAATCAAACTCACATGGACTGATTGCTCAGGTCCCCTCATCTGGACCTGACACGCTATGAATTCCACACAACTGTGCATAGTTACATCAAACAGGTTCTTGTGCTGCAAAGTCACTGGGTGCAGGTAGCAGTGAAACATTCCCAAGACAATCACTAGACATGCAGAATGCCAGCCAGAAGCATGGATCACTTTCAGGGGTCTTGCTGCAGGGAGCATGAGGTTGTGTTTGTGTGCATTGAAAACTGCGTAGGTAAGCCGGCTAAGGCCGAGGGGCGAAGCACCCCTCTTCCTCCGAACTTTAAAGAGGTTTCTTCCCAAGGGAAGTGTTTCCAGCTCCTAAACTTTGGGGCCAGAAACTCTCCAATTAGTGCTTGTTGCTCCTTGGAGAGTCAAAGCCAAGCCACCATGAGCGTGGAAGCTGGCTGACCCCCTGCCTCCTTACTCCCAGCATGGGCAGAACTGCTGCCGCTCACCCCACGAATCCAAGGAACTGCCATCCCTGGGGTTTAAGCATGGACGCAGGCCAAGCAAGCCCCAGATAACCAGGCTTGTTGGATTGTAGCTATGTTGGTATATCCCATGTAGAAGGTGGAAAGTGCTTTTTTTTGTTCTACCTGATCCAGTTGGGGACAGGGCTTGGGGACGCCTGTCTAATGGCTCTACCCCATGTGCTTGTACTGGGATCGGTCCCTGGGAATCTGCACCTGGCTGGCAGTCATTTTGTGGTGGATGTGGTAAATCACCAGTGTTACCACAATGACAAGGCCCAAGATCAGCCCCAAAATGAGGGGCAAGGTTTCCTCCAGCTGCTCCCGCTCGTCCACTGGGCATTTATGCTCTGAAACAGGAAAGAGGAGACGCCATGAGCTTCAGTCAAAACTTTCCGAGTCATGAGTGTCCCCGTCTACACTAAAACAGAAAAGATCTGTCAAGGAACCTTTGAGGAGATTCAATTTTTTTACAGAAATAATCCTTCCCCAACAAACCCAAAGGCTTTGCCATTAAATATTTCTACTTAATGTACAATAGACATATATCAATTAAATAGGACAACATTCAGTTCCCAGATTCCTGGCAAAAAATAAAACATTCAGATGATTTATTTAAATGTTCGATGTTTTGATAATTTTTTTAACTATTTAAGAAAGTATAGCATATACACAGAGCACAGAGAATTGTACACAAATATACGACCTTCAAAAAGACTAAAATTTCCAACTATGGCAATGATATTGAGCAAATGGAAGTCAACATTCTTGGTGGAAAAGGGCATGACCACTAGTAAAGCAGTTTGGTAATTTCTAATAAAGACAAATATACACCTACCTTGTAACCCAGCATTCCATTCCTAAGTATTTTAATCAAAAAAAAAAAGTGAAAATATATGGACACAAAAAGACTTCAATGTAAATATTCACAGATTTCCTGAAAATAGCAATTGGAAATAATCAAGATGCCTATCAAAGTGGAATAAACTGTAATATAGTTTTACAATAGACTATTACTCAACAGTAATCTCGGAAATACATTGAATGAAAATATTCAGAAACGAAAAAGCATGTATGGTATGATATCATTCAAGGTAGTTCAAGAACTCAGTATGGTGTAGTGCATGCTGTAATTCCAGCACTCTGGGAAGCTGAAGCAGGAGGATTGCAAGTTCAAGCCTAGCCTGAATCATTCAGCAATTTAGAGAAAGCCTGTCTCAAAAATCTGAAAATAAGAAATATAAAAGGTCTGGGGCTGTAGCTCAGTGTGAAGGCTCTCGGTTCAATTTCACAAAGACAACAAAAAGAATGAAAAGCGTAGGTGAAGCTAAGTCTGTGGTAACAGAAATCCTCAAGGTGCTTGTATCCAGGAAAAGTGACAGGAGAGGAGTTTGGGTTGTTATGAAATGTTCTAGGTCTTGATGTAGAGGATGTTTATGTGGCTGTAAGTATAGATAAAAATATGAACACAATATACTTCTTGAACTTAACACTTTAAACATTATACTTTAAAAGTATATATACCTTAAAATGCGTGCATTTTAATATATGTAAATTAAACTACAATTTTAAGAAGAAATGTAGAGCCTGATGAAGATTCCCAAATGAACCTCCATGTAGCCAACATCTAGATCAAAAAGGAAAATGTCAGCAGCATACCAGGGTTGACTCAATTTTACCACCCTAAAATGCAAGACAGTGTAATAGCCCCATATCTCTATCTTAGAAGAATGACAGCCACGGAAGTCTCGCGAGACTTTCTGGCAGCCAGACAGCGGGAAGAGCTGAGCAGAACTGCACCCACAGACACCACAGCACATTTGCTCAGCCTTGTGTGCAGCTTGTGGGCCGCTGCTGGCCTTTTCACCAAATTTATGAGCCCCAAAAGACTTTAGATATCTCTTCAGGGAGACCAAGTATTCAAGTCAAGATGACCTGGTCAGCATGTATGAAGGACCTGCCCTGTGCTGGGCCTCCCTTCTCTCACCATGTGTGAGATCAGCAGAAAGAAGGGGGACGATCCTCGAAACCCAGGAATCTTTCCTCTCTAGTAATAATAATCTGTGGGAATTTGTTTGCAAATATACAAAAAAGCTGTGTACTTAATATTTCTGGTTTCTAAATTAGCATTTATGTTTTAAGCCCGAAGATTATCTCATATGATGCCCATAGCCATTGTACAATAACGTGTGAATGACATCATCATACCCATTTTACAGTGAGGTAATCTAGGCCTGTCGAGGCTAAGTAATGTGCCCAAGCCACATCTGACCTCAACAGCTTAGTTCTTCAGCCTGACTGTGATGGTGCTTAGCAGACCTGAACTTCTGCCGCCACCAGGCTGCAGAACCCCACAGAGAGGCAGAAGGGAGGGCTTGTGGGCTGCCTGCATATCCGCGTACTGGCCACAGAAGTATGATCTGGGGAGCAGGGGACTTGTTGCAAGGGACACAGGGAAACTCTCAGGGGCTAAGGATGTGATGGTGTTCTGGCTTGTGGTAATGGTTTCATAGTGGATTCATAAGTCAGAGTATTTTCCAAATTGCGCCCTTAAATATGTAGTTTATTGTGTGTCAATGATTCCTAAGTAAAAGGTTTCATTCTATATATTCATCTCAACTGAAAAACATGTTTTTTTCTAAAAACAGTTTTAAAAAAAGAATCTGGTAAATGGTAGAGATGCGTTAGGGGCCTATCAGCACTAAACTGAACCTTTTTGATATCAACCAGAATGTCAGAAATGAATTAGTAGAGGACATTTTTATCACTTTAATGAGTTCCAGCCCTTTGAGGATCAGACCATGGTCCAGGTCCCCCACCTCCCCAGGGAATAGGCTTGCCGGGCGTTCACAGAGCTCCAGGGACAGTATGGGCCAGAGCTCCAGGGACAGTATGGGCCAGAACTCCATGATACCAGAGTCTGGGTCTTTCCCCAGGACACTGCATTAGTGCTTATCTCTGCCTCACTCCAGGTTGCTGCTCAAGTTTGCTCGGGGATCTTTGCAAACTTGGCCTTCTAGCTCTGGCTTCTGCCTCTATTCTCCTGCCCACAGCATAGTTGGATGGTTAGACCAATCTGTTGGACACTGACCTTAACTCATTTGTTTTTGCTTGGCCTCTAATTATCCAAGTACGAGAAGTCCCAAATATAGCCCATACCCTCCTTAGTGTGGGGGATAGAAATAATACCAGAGTTGTGCAGGGAGAAAGCTTGTGTAGCCAAAGCGATGAGGAATATGGCCAAGTGGCTTTCTCTGAGAAAGGGCAGCCTCAACTCCACGTGCTCCGGACAGGGATGGGGACAGACAGCCCCGGAGAACTTGAAGAAGAAGGGGCTTCAGTGTCTGGGAAGAATCTAGGATGGGCCTCCAAGCCATGCTGAACATTTTGTAAAGTTGCGATCTTTTTTATGCCATGTATCTCCCAGTGAATAAAGACATATACAGATAGATATAGCTATAAAAATATCGATATAGGGACTGAGGAAGTAGCTCAGTAGTACAGCAATAAATATATGCTTAGCTTGCACAAGCACAGAATCCCCAGCACAGAAAAAACAAGAGACATAGATGTAGATACAGATGTAGATGAACTTTTAATGGTCTCCATGTGTCCACAGTATCTCAGTAAGAGGGGAAAGATGTAACGTAGAAATGACTGTGAGACAGATGAAAGTATGCTCGATTTTCACATATTCCACTTGCCTGCTGAGTAATGCTGAGCAAGCTGCCTATTCTACCTAAGCCTCAGTTTCCTATAAAATAGAGATGTACCTACTTTACGGGATTTTTTTCTCAATCCAACATAATAATACGGAGAACCAAAATAGAGATGTACTTACTTTATGTTGGATTTTTTTTCTCAATCCAACATAATAATACAGAGAGCCTTCTGTTATCTATAAAGATAGGATTCTCATACATATAAATCTTTATGTACTCCTTTTAAGTCTGAAAGTCTTTGGAGCCTTAGTGCCAATCATATTCCATCTTTTAAGAAGAATGGAAGCAAGGGCACTGAGGGTATGGCACAGGTATAGGACACTTGCCTAGCATGCATGAGACTCTGGGTCCAGTTCCTAGCAGAGAGAGAAAGAGAGAGAGGGAGAGAGAACGGAGAGACAGGCAGAGAAAAGAAGAAAGGTAAGGGAGGAAAAAAGGAAAAAGAAGTACCGAATCCCCATCATTATTAACCCTCATCCATTGAATAGTCAAATAAAAGACAATTCCTAAATCCACTGTCCCTTTCTACCATTCTAAACTTCACAAAGCTCCAAAAACCAAAAACACTTCATATTGCTCATTTGGCAGCAAAACATAACTTCAACTCATGTTAGGCTGCTTATAGTTTGCATTCATCCTACTTAGCATGAAGAGTCACATGTTTCCCTGTGCGAAACAGACATACACTATGTTTGATTAAAGGGCACTGCCCTACCTCTCCTGGGGTCTTATATAACATGTGGGCTATGTACCATATGGTCTTCCTACAATCTAAAATATTCTGAATTCTACAAAACAAGTCGCCCCAAGAGTTTTAGACAAGTTTGGTATTACGAACCAATAGAAGCAGGGCATGTATCCCCACAGGTTTAAACCAGTGCTTTCAAATTCTCCCTATGAGCTACAGGAAAAAATTTTTATAGTTTTTATATTACAACTTGGAACATATGTATGCACATATAACTAGAATGTGAGTTTCATAAATAGTTGTCCATACTTCACGCACCTATTATGTCACAGGCTAGATCTTGACAGGCCCACATCAGCCATTGAGGGCACCGCCCTTGTGCCATGACTCTAGTGGGAGGTGCTGAGAACTTTAGGAGGTCAGGCCAAGTGGAAAGCAATTAGTTTACTGCAGGTGTGCTCTTGAAGGGGATATTAGCACCCCAGCCCCTTCCTATATTTTCTTTCATTGCTTCCTAGCCACCATGAAGTGAAAAGACTTCCCTGTCACATGCTCCTGGCATGATTACTGTGCTGCCAGAGGCCCAAAGCAACACAGCCAAGCAACTCTTAGATTAAAACTATGAGTCTAACCTTTTCTCCTTTTAAATTGACTACCTTGGGTATTTTGTAACACGAATTGGAAACTGACTTGCACATAACAATTTATGCTCTATTCTAGTCCATTTCACTTAATGCTACTTATCATGCACTAAAGCACAGATAGTAATCATTTGAGGTCAAGTATGTGGATGGCAACTAAGAATAATTTTTCTGAATGCAAAAATTAAGACACATAAGATTATAAAGAAAACTGATATTCAGCTATCAAAATATTTTTTAAAGAATTTGAGACACAGTAATATATATACTTCTTTACTGGCACATATGTATCTTGCCTGTGATTCAAAATAGTGAGAAGCATAAATGTTATTTTATGAAATCCGCATAAACTAATATGAGATAAAATATTCTATGATTTCTATTGATGACAAAGTCACAAGTACTACTAATGGTACTATCAGTTATTACCTTCACTTATGATAAATATAAGTGCTAAATGTTAATTACTGTTTAATGAAAATCAGAATGAAAACGCTTCCACTGAAATTACAGGCCCATGAATTCTACCCAGAAGCCCTATGAACTCCTGGGTTAAAGTCCTGTACAAGACCCTATTATACAACACACAGATTACACAACAAGGAAGGCTCCAGCTCTCTGCCAAAGAGAAAAACATCCTTTGGCTTAGCCTAGACTTTGGATGTCCTAGGACCCCAAAATCCTTGTTGGGGTCCCTCCTGCCTCTGCTGTGGCTGGAAACAGCCAGAGTATACAAAACAAGGGCATGGGTAAGTGTCACGTGACTGGAAAAGAGAAAACAAGAGACCGCAAAGAGCTCATCTGTTGTTACATGCTGCCTGTGATGAACTAAGGTCCCCTTACCATAAACCCAGTGCACCCACCAAAATCATGATGTACCTTAGGTTCTGGTTGTTGGACGTGTGCTTATTTTATTGTGTGATGACCACAGCGTTTTTAAGTTGTATTAACTCCCTACAATAGCTCTGGATCATATTCCAAATAGTGTTGGGGCGGGCAAAGGGCCAGGCTGTCTGCTTTCTTGAGTGATCCTAAGATCAAGACTGTTGCCGTGTGAATACGAGGGCAGTGTTTTCCTAGCCATGTGTCTCTCTGTAGTCTGGCAGGGCAGCTATGGGGAGGGGTTTGATCCTCTTTCCATGCTGTCTCTGAGCTGCCTCTGGGCTCCTGTAACCTCAGAAAAATGTATTTGGTATTCTGGGAACCTACTTAAATAAGTAGCAGATACTCTTATCAAGATGTAAACACCGGAGATGAAAAGGAATAGAAACAATTGTCATTTTATAGATGCTTTCCCACTAGACCATAAACTCTACCGTGCAGGGAAAGTTCTTATTTCTCACGCACAAGGGTAGCACACTTGGGCAGGGTCCGTGTTCCTCTGGGCATCCACCACTCCCACACATTCCAGTGGGCTCGAACTACAGGGCAGGTCAGAATCCCAGAGTTAATGCCCCCAGCTATCTCTCAATGATGATAGCAGTTGACAGCTCAGTACCACCATTTCCCCACTCCCTCTGGGTGGGGGGCAATTCCAAGGTGTGTTCTATGTTGTCTCCAGAGGACACTGCCTGGAACACAGAATTCTGTGACTGGCTAGCTACAGATCCCAAAGCCGGGCTCCATACCGAAGCCCTCAATACTGTGTTTAGCTGTGTTACTAATCGGATTGGGGCACACCCTTTGACTGTTCATTCTGGAGGCCCTACAGAGCAACTATCTGGGGTGGCATGTTTCTTGATTGCAAGGTGCCAGCTAAATCGCAAATCTACACAAATTCTCTGGATCAGCAAACCTCCCACGTGTTTGTAACAAGGCTGCTCACCAAGGGGGTTTCCTAGGGGCTGGTGTACTGAAAAGGTAAGGCACATTCATCTCCACTAAAACACAATCTCTCATAGGTGGCATCTCCCAATTATGCTGCTGGGAACAATAATAAATGTCTTACTGGGGCTTAGGGTGTAATTCAGCGGTAGAGCACTTGCCTGGCATACGTAAGGCCCTGGGTTCAACTCCCAACACTTCCAAAAAAATGATTCATGAATTCGGGGTCCCCAAAGTTGTCACTGGCATTGCCTTGACACATTTATGACACCTTCTGGGCTGGCATTGAAGCTCAGAGAGGTTGCAAGCACAGGACAGAGTGCAGTCTTCACCAAGCAGCTTCGCCTCCCTGCGGGGCTTCAACTGCTGCTCTGTAAAGTCGGATCTCAGTATCTTTCTCAACAGTTTGTTCAATTCTTTTTGCCCTGAGAATTAAAAAGGGTCCAACCTCTTTGTAGTATGTTTTAAATGTCTGTTAAACCTGAATCTTGCATAAAAGAGAACAGCGGCAGCCTTCTTTTTTTAATGGTTTTTCTGACATGAGATATGAAAGTTTCCTTTAATTCAAGCCATCAAAATGTTCAGGCTGGTTCTTTGCCTCCCAGTGAGGAATCCCCCATCCCGTCACAGCCAGAAAGTTCCTGGGCCCCAAAGGGACACACTGTGAATTAATTGCAGAAGGGCAAATTAATTAACCTCAACTGAGAAACATGAGGTCCTTGAACTGCAAAGATGACAAAGCAGTCACTATACAAAGTGTGTTTGGTATACAAATGAGCCAAAAGCAGCCTCTACGCGTTGCTTATTTCCTTCTTTTTCTTTTTATTTTTCCTTGTTTATTTCTTTACCACAGGCTGAAATCTGTTAACTCAAAGGCTGCTGGCATGGAATTCGAATTTTTGCACATCCAATTATTTTTAAATAGCCCAAACGAGCAAATGCTTAGCCATTTAGAGCCAGCCTGCTTTGCTGGAAACCTTGCCTAACAGCTGTTACCCCTGATAAGATCAGGCCTGCAGTTACAAGGCCCAGGAGCTCCGCAGGCTCCAGAAGCTCTGGGAACCTGACTCCCCCGCTCCTCCCACTCTTGTGCTGCTGAGCAACATCGCAGAGACACTCACACCCTCCAGCCCTCCCGCAGGGGTTCCTTGTCTTCCTCTCCTTCTGCTGGGCGGTTCTTGTGTCAGGAGCCTCCACCCAGAGGGTCTCACAAAGTGAGTGGCTTCCCTTCTCAGAGATTGGGGCTGATTCCCACCTAATAAACCTTGTTGTATCCTTACAACCCTTACAGCAGCGGTGGTGAACCTATGGCAGGTGTGCTGCTGCAGCAGGCTAGTTGTTACCACTGAAAGCTCTAAAGGGTTTACCCTCAGTGCTCTACAGGCTTCACTGGAACCTGTTTAGCAGTGGAGCAAGTTGGGCTGCACCCCCAGATCTGCTGGATCAGACTCCACATGTTAAGGTCACCACAGTTTGCACGCTGCAGCTCAGGCTTCCTGCGTACTCTGCAGCTAGTGAAATGCTAAGCCAAGAGACTTTCATCTGGGGATCCCTGTGGTAGCCAAGCACAGTGCATTTAAAAGGACTTGCGTGTAGAGACTTCATCTCCCATGTGGGCTGCTCTCAGCTCCTGTGAGTGGCCACCAATCCATCTCACTGACCCTTTATTGCTTTTCTCATAGAATCTATTAAGCAGGCAGCTGTGAAGGTTGCCAGGTATAACCTCCTTACACGCACACACACAAAAACCCTTATGCTGTATTGGACTGTGGCCACGCGTGCACACACACACACACACACACACACACACACACACACTGTGTAGTGAATGTACAGACATATAACCAGATGCCCGGTGAGATGGTTGATTGATTGTGTCAACTTGTAAGAGAAGCTTAACTAAACTGGTTTAGCATTTCTACACCCCAGGGCAGCCCATTCTCTAGAAGGTAGAAAGGGGAAATGAAGAGGGATCTAGGCCGACCAGCTTCTTTGGATCAGTTTTGCTTCCTTTGGAGGAGCTCCAGACCTTCACCTGGATACTTGGGACCTCTAGACTTTCACCTGGACCCTTCAGACCTTCACCTGGATCCTTCGGACCTCCAGACCTTCGGCTGCGCCCTCCGGATCTCCAGCTTGTAGACAGACCCTCTGCACGCTTCCACGCCTGACTTATAAGAAGCCTGAGGAAGCCAAATTGTAAGCTCTCAAATATTCATATATCTACCATCGTATCTGTTTCTCTAGAGAATACTGACTAATACACCTGGCCTTCAAGCAGGTCTGCTCCAGTCACACCCACATGGGGATCTGCAACACACTGAAAGCCCCCTAAACTCCTATTCCGGGGAATGGGTTTCTGGGGCCGGAACCAGAAAGGATACCCCAGAAGGGGATTCCAATAAATGGAAAATAAAGATCTTTTACGAGACATAATTGGAAGCAGGTGCTGAGAGGCACAGATAGGAGGAGTCAGGAACAAAAGACTCCTTTCCACAGAATGGCACAGGATTCAGTGAGTGATTTTGAATGAGGCCCGCCTCCTCCCAGGAGTGTGCAGGCTTCAGCCTCGGGGTCCCGCACAGGACACTGCATCCCAGTTATTAGCCAGAAAAGCTGGGGCAACATAAATGCAATTTGCTTATGCTTGATAGATCTTGCATTTAGAAAATTATGCATGTCTGCTAACACCCTACATCTACCAGCAATGTTCACTATCTAGCATTTTGAAATGGATAAAAATTGCTTTTAAAACAAACGATCATTGACTCCACATAGCAAATTTTACCAGTTGTTAGCAAGGTAGCGCTGGTCCTAATTCAGTACTTATTTACTCTTTGTACACAATTTTAAATATCCATAAGATCTGATTTCTCAGCCCATAGCCAACTATAAGCAACGTATTAAAAACTGTCCAGTATGGGTAAGGGTGGGGTTGTTGTAAGGAACTAGTAAAAGCATCAATTATAACACCAACAGTACCAAAACGTAAAGAAGTATCTAAGAGCTGGCAGGCAAATACAAAATCACTAAAGACTACTAAAATTCACATATAAATTCAAAAGCATCTGTAGTAGAGACCCTAGGAACTACAGTTTGATATTTTCACTACGAATTTCTGAACATTAAGAGTCATAGTCAAATTACATTTAATTATATTAAGAAAGAACCTGATTGTTATGCTTTATAAGTACTTTCATAATCAACCAGCTTTTAAAAAACTGTTAAGGCCTTGACACTTTGAACTTAGTTTCGATTTTCTAGGAAATACATTAAGAGCTGAATGTGGTGTCGCACACCTGCAATCCCAGCTTTCTGGAGGGTGAGGCAGGAGGATCATAAACTGGAGCCCAGTCTGGGCAAGTTAATGACTTACAGAGACGGTATCTCAAAATAAAAGATTAAAAAGCAGAAGCTGAAAAGTATCTCAGTGCAAAGGGCCTGCATTCGATCCCCCAGTACTCAGTACTGAGGAAAAAAACAAAACAGAACAGAACAAACCCATCGAAATGGAATACTCTATCCTTCTTCAAAAACAGGTAAGTGTGACATTGTTTTGCAAGAATATCACATCTAATTTGTCTGGCATACATGCTCTTGGAAGTCTCTGTTAATCGAATCCACCTTTTCAGAATATTAATGTAGCCAAAGGTAACCCTATTTCTGTATCAGGTCTGACTCTATGTTAGGTGCCAATAATACAAGGATGAAGAAGAACTGGCCCCTTTTCTCAAGGACACTTTAACTCAGGGATTCTCAAAAGCCTTCGGAATAACCACAGGATGGTGACAGGGGTGCTGTATTTGGAAGAGGTTGAGTAGAAGCCACAGTTTACGGAAGCTGGAACCTTTGGGAAATAGTGGTGGGTGGCACAATGGGAATGCTCTGATATTCTGAACATCTGTATGTTCAAACAGTTGTATTCACCTAGGGATCCCCAACCCAAAGGCAAGTACATACAAAGCAATCAGGATCTCTCCACGAGCAATGAACAGAACAGTGAATTGTCTTTAATAATTCTCCCGGCCCGGGAGTGAGGAAAAGGGAGGAGAGATGGGGAAGAAAGGAATGGGGTAAATGAAGAAGGGAGAGAAGAAAGAGCAAGCCATGGAGGGAAGATAATATACTCAGCTTAATGCCATTTTTAGCCTTTGAAAATTGTTACAGAGAGAGGCAAGTGTCACTTCAGCCTAAGAGAAGTCCAAGCCATAACATCCCTGAGTGCTGGCAGGTCCTCTCCCCACCCACCCTTAAAATCAGCCATTCCTTCTCCCTACCTTCACTGAAGACAAAATCTGAGATGATGTCAAAGGGTTGGATGTGGACAGCAGACAGGATCATGGTGACAGTCTTTTGCGGGTCGCTGGAGGCCAGAGAGATGGTTTGCTGAGCTTGACACTCATAGGACTTCCCAGCTGGAGTCACCAAGGCAGAGAGGTGATGCGAGTTGGCCGTGTGCTTCCCGGCTGCAGCAAAGGCCCCAGGCAGCGTTAGGCTCCTCATGCTGGTAGAACCCTCACTTCTCCTAACCCCGTGTGCCTCACGCAGGTCAGCACAGGTCAGACATCTACACACCCTTCCCAGCCCCTGTTGCTAGGCCAGAGCTCGGCCGCTGCAAATGGACCTGGGTGGCAGCCATGAAGGACAAACACATCCAATCTTCCTGAGCCAGAGCTCCTTAAATACTATTTTGGAATTTCTTTCTGGAAGAAGAGAATGATACTCAAAAACCTCAAGCATTTTCACTATATAAAACCTGACAATGGAGATTCTAAAGACGCAAAAGGACAATGACTTGGGTTTCCACCTTTAACACTGGATCAGCAAAGCATAAAATATCTTCCTAAACAAAGCGTGGCTGCTTCCTGGTGCTCTGGCAGGTGTCCTCCCACACTTACACACCTTTTACACAGCTGCGCTTTTTTCTCTTTCTCTGGCCCAACTTCCTTTTCCCTTGTCCTTTATCCTAACTAAACTAGAGGGAGGGCTTGAATACAAGAAGAGAAAATGCTCTTTTTATTACAGCAATTTAAAAAGATGAAAAAGGAACGCTGACACATATATTCCTTTATGTCATCAACAAAAATTCTCTCCCAACTCAAGTGCCTGCCTGGGTGATGTAAGGCCTCATTTTAGGTGAGACAATTTAGGCCAAAAAAAAAAAAAAAGTAATGAAATATGGCCTTTGATAGTGCTTCAAGAAACGCACATTTTTACTTAGGGGATTCCTCTTGCCAAAATATTTTTGGATATTTTTAAAAGATCTGGGTGAGCTGATGGAGGGTTGAGCAGGAAAACCTAGTCATTGACACAGGTTACAGGATCCAAGCTGAGGTGGCCACAGTTCATGACTGGAGACAGATGAGCGATGCTGCCATGCTCACAAAGATACTGAAGGCCATCCAGTCCTGACAGAAAAGGAAAGTCTCATTGTCCCCTTGTATTTTTAGCACCTGAACAGAAAACCATGGAGCAGAGGAAAATTTTAAAAGCTTTGCCCTTCTACATGTTCCTTCCAAGGCCAAATGTTGCGGGCTTTACGAAGAGACAGGCCCTGGGGGTGTCTCGCTTAGGTCGGCTGGCAGGACTGACTCATCCTAGGCGGGGTTTCCTTGAGCATTTCAAGGCCTGAGACCTTGAGGGTTCAAGGGTTTCCTACCTCCTCTGCTCCGATGGCAAAGCAAGCAGGCAAGCAGGCCAACGCTGGACTGGCCTATGAGCCAAAAGCCCAGATGGGTTTCCAAATCCTAGAAGAATCTCCCACAGCTCCTGGGTTCCCTCCACAGCCCTGCAAGACCCCACTTACCACTGACCGCGTCTTTAAAGTGGGTCTTTTCAGAGGAGTCGTAGACAAACTGCACCTTGCTCAGCCTCCATGTTGCCTCCGGTCCCTTGGATGCGTTGTGGCTTTCCTGCCAAGAGCGGGAGGCGAGTGTCAACCGCTCCAATAGCTCCTCGGTCTATAAATCCAGGGGCCGCTGCACCCTCACCCACCCCCACCTGGAGTCTACAGCCCCTCAGCGCCCTCCAGACCTGGAATTACCTTTACAAAGAGCATTTTGAGCGCGTAGGCGTGATCCACCCAGAACACCTGCAGCTCCGACTCATTGAGGCCACAGCGGCCCTTCACCTCGGCTCCCCGGGTCAGTGCAATGTCAGCTTGTTCTGTGATCAGCTGGGAACACAGACGCCCGCGCCCCCTCAGCGCGCCCGGCCCCCCCGGGGGGGGTTGGGCGACGCGTCCAAACTCTGGGTTGCCTGTTTGGGCGCTCCTCGGCGCGCGCACTCTCCCCGGTCCAGGAACATGCGGTTAGATTCTCTACGTGCAGACCCCGCCGGTAAGGAGGTAGAGAGAGGGGGGTTGATTTTCAAAGCAGGCAGGGAGAGCATTAGACGTTACAAGCCGAACCCCCATGCAGCATTCGGGAGCAGCCTGCAGGGGTGCGGGGGAGAAGGCGGCGGGTGACCCAAGGTCTTCGCAGGGCCCTGAGGGAGGGTACCCTTGCGCCCTGGAGCCCTGGGAGCAAGCTGGGGGGGGAAAGATTCCTTACATCGACGTAATTGCTGGCCCACACATCGTAAGGTACAATAAACTTGGCTGCAAACTCTGCCATGAGACACGTCGTCCCATTTTCCCGCACCACAAATATATCCTTTTCAGGGTTAGTGGAAAGGCCCGAGAGGTTTTCCACTTCTTGCTCTGCCGTGATTTGAGTCATTGTGTCTGCGAAACAAAACACCCCTGTCAGTTTGGGGCTGAGGGAGCCCCTGCGTCCGGACACAGAGAGAGCGCAGAGCCCGCGGTCTTCCGGCTTTGGAGAGACAAAGTTGCACGCTAGCAGCTGTGTGCTCTGCAAACCATTTCGCTAACCCAGCGCTGTCAAACTCAACTCCATTGCTGATGACTTACAATGGAAACAAAATGAAAAGCTTTCCTTATTTGTAATGAGGCTGGCCTTTTCCTTACGTGCTAGGGGATCAAAACCAAATCTTTACTGCCAGGGCTGCGACCCCCACCCCCGCCCGCGCCTGCTGGTCTAACGCTTCCTGGGACAAGCCTCACAGGTGTGCGACTCTCGGGGACTTCCTCCATCAGGGGGGAAAACATTCCCCCACCTCCAGCAGTGGGGGGGTGACCCCGCAAAACAGGAAGACGAAGACCATTTCTTAAATCGCAAACTACTGGATTTGCTGTGGCAATCTTACTGCAAAGAGTACATGCCTCCCTTCAGGTCGCCAAACGCTACTCACGGAACAGCACGAAGAGAACTCGAAGTCCGTTGACGCGGAGAAGGGGTCTTCCTCGGAGATCCATGCTCCCACTTGCCGAGGTGGAACCAGATGCGCTGCTGCAGAGGCCGCCCGGGAGGGAATCCCTCAAAGTCGCCGCCCGAGTGGGCCGAAGTGAGCGCGGGGAGGGGGCCGGGGCGGGAGCGGGAGGGAGCGCGCGTCCCTGGCGCGCGGGCCTGGACTGGAGCAGGTGCCGCCCCGGCCGCGGCCGGTGGAGCCGGTCAGCTCACTGCGGAGAACAGCGGCGCGCCGCGAGGGAGCTGTCCGCGGCTGCGAGTGCTGAAAGGAGCCGGCGGGGTTGCGGGCGTGGTTGTGATTTGGCTTGCGCGGAGGGCCAATGAGATTTGGGGGAGATAAAATTCTCCCTGGGTCTGTTTTCTGCTGTGCAGTTTTATCTGCAAAGATGAATCTGTCTTGAGAAACTTAACGGCACCTGAAACCACATATTTTGTGGTGTAGATACCACATCGCTGGAGTCCTGAATTCTGAAAATTCAGTGTTCCCGAAGCGGGGAAAAAGAAGCTAGAGCAGGAATTGTGCCTGCTTTGGAGGAGGAGAGGTTGGGAGGAATAGAGAAGGAAAATGCTATGGCAACAGTTTCCTGCATTTGGAGACATCCCTTTCTGTGCCCTGCTCTCAATTAGCTCGTGGGTTTATAGTTAAATCAACGCCTCCTCGCACGGGGCCATTAGACAATGCAGTGTGCTCATTTGGAATTAGTGTCCTGTAAGTTCTGCTCGGTGAGGAGGTGAGACTCTGAAGTGTGGGTCGCCTATCCGCCCACACTGGATTGTGCTCACCTTGCCAGCAGGGATGCAAATGAACCTGAAGTTTATAAGGTTATCCAGGGTCTTTTAGGGCAGGAATTTTAGAAGTATGCTCTAAGTAATGTCACATAGTCACACAAGAAAAAACACACGTTGATGCTGCTTTAAACCCTCTAGTAAAACAGAAAAATAAATATTACTGGGATAAGTTCCTTACTTATATTTTTGGTAGTTTTCTTATTTTATTTTAATTCTTGCCTTATAAATCAGAATACACTTCTTTCAAGAATAGACATGCTGTGCTCATTAATTGTGCTGATGTACAAATATTTTTTTTCTTAGAGGACATTTCTTTATGTGAATAAGTAACCATTACCTCAGTAACATAATGTCATCGAACAGTGTCATGTTAAAGGGCAAATTGCAAAATATTTCCATTGGTATTGTTTAATTTGATCCTCCTCACAATTTTAGAAGGCAGGGAAGATATAGGTTGTTGTGTTTATACATATACCCATACGGAGGCTCAAAGATATTAAATGACCTTTCCAAATGTCACATGGCCATTTAGAATTAAAATAGAAAAAATCACATGCTTTAAATTTGTATAGGTCATCTTCATTTCTACTTATATAATATTTTGACTCCAAAATATATTATGTTCTGACTTCCATAAAAATATTTTTTCAATGACCTAATAACAAGATGATGCCTAAAATCTGTACAAATAATTTACATTCTTGAAATGTATATTCTGATATATTTGTTTCAAGGTGTCTGTGTAAAGTTTTGCTTTTCAAACACATTCCTGTATCAATAACTAGATCACTAGCAATTCAAATTATTAAGCAATATTTATTTACACCTTTAATTTTACATCTGTATTTCAGTACTTCGTACAAAAATTTCTCCAACACTTTGCATTAATAATTACACATGGAAGAATTGAGACAAAACCATAATTTATACTAAGTCAGTTCATTGCAACTGAGAGTGAAAAGGTAAAATTTCTATGCTTCACAACTTGTCATATTAGCAATGATTATGAAACCTTTTTTCTTGTAGTACTGTAAAAATTATAAAGACTTTATATGTATATTTATAAAATTAAGCCCCCTCTGTCTTTCTCCACCCCCTGCAACTTTTATGAGGAAAGAAGTAAGTTTAGTTTAGGATTCAGAATTTAACAATTTTGTGAACCTGTACAAAATTTAGTTTTCTTTATCTTAAAAAATGGGATAGTATCTACAGAATGGATGGTATGTCAAATGAGGCAATGAATATAATAACATTCAAAGCAAAATACAAATTAGTGTAGTCATAAACATTAATTGAATATCTACTACTTGCATTATTCTTAGTACTTTGGAATGCAAGAGATATATCAGTACCCTTGTACAAGTAGGAGAGATGCTTGTAAAAGATCATGACTATTTCTTTTGTGATATGTTAGTGCAAATATCCTTACCTTATAGGTTGTTAACAGATCAACTGAATTAATGCATGTAATTTAATAAAAGGTTAGATGGAATGTATCACTGATCATTGATCTTAACACATTGTAGCTGATTTATAAGTCACATGGTGTTTCCTTTGAAAATAGTTTATTTTCATTTCTTTTCATGCCTGCTATAAATGACTCTTTGTTCACACTAGCAAGTAGTCAAATGAGTTGAAAGAAAATAAGGAGTAATTTTAACCCTTTTTATCTGTGAGGATTGTCTTCAAGGTGTAAGTTATTCAATGTCTTTTTTGGTATTTAATTTTACACTTAGTTTACACTCGCAAATATCTATTAATTTATTGATCTTATGCCAGTGATTCTCATTGGCAATGGGAATTGAATCATTAAATACAACTTTCACCTACATTAATTTAAAGACTTTGAATCTTTCTGCAAAAAATACTCAATTCCTTAAAATAATCAGAGGTGATAAGAGAAAAAAGGCTTACCAACAAATCATACTTTAACAAAGTGCTCCAGAATCTGACCCAGCCCTTATTTCTCAAGTGTGAGAAGGTAGGAGAAGTTGATATAAATGTACACATTTGTGTGGATGCTGGCTGAATCAACAGTCATCATTACTGCTGGTGGTTCTAATAATATGGCAAGTACAAGCACAACCCAGACATACCAGATTTGGAATGGCTCGTAGGTCTTCTATGTCCTTAAAAGGATTTCCCTTGACCCATACGTTTACTTACTGAATTCACCTTTGGAATTGCATGCCATCAGACGGCTGGTATTTTGTGCAAGTGGGAAAAAAAAAAGGCTCAAGCACAGAATTTCCTGTTTGGATGGGAGAAAATAAGAACATACATGAAGATTGTAGCCTGGTACGGTACACACAGACACTTGGAGGGGAATGTAAGCCAATCATCCTGGAATGGAAAGTGGAATTAACAAAGATCACTTCTTGGAGAAGGCGGGTCTTGAAAGAAGGGGATGAATTAAACCGGAGCAGAAGACAGAGACAGGCAATGCAGATCAAAGAAATACCTTTTGAACAGGGGGATCAAAGCAAAGATGTAACTCTTGACCTTTTCATGTTTATCAATTTGTAATGAAATAGGACTTGGTATCCAAATCCACAGTATTGCATGTACTACTAAACCCTGTGATTTCTTTCTTTGTCAGTATAATCACATATGGCATAGGGAAAAGAATAGCATATACAAAACTTATTCTCAATAAAACTAAACTTTTCAAGTTAGGTATCTGTCTTTATACAATTGGCTTGTATTTGTAGACTCAAGTGGCAAAAGTATGAGAATCAAGAAACAAACACTAATTAGTAAAGCATGTTTATGAGATTCAAAAGAAGGCAGGGCTCTGTTACAGATGAAATTTGATCACTGAGGTTTTCGTCCACCTTATTTTGTCATGCAAAAGTGTACTCTCCGGCTGGGGATTTTGCTCAGTGGTTAGAGTGTTTGCCTTGCAAGCACAAGGCCCTGAGTTCGATCCCCAGCACCAAAAAAAAAAAA